>ML289855.1:15571-51591 GCA_005239495.1 Nicotiana undulata | reverse complement strand
AGAATTCCCGTAATGAAGTCTGTTTTGGAATTATAAAATAACTGGGCGATTTTGTCCTCTGCGGTCGCGGAAAAGGGGCTGCGATTGCAGAGCTTGAAGTTGTGCTACTATGCGATCGCAGAAAGGGGAAATGCGATCGCGGAAGGGAACGGACCAGGCGTCTGCGATCGCAGACGAAGCAATGCGATCGCAGAGAGATACTACCCAGCCCCCACCTGACTCCACTGACACGCTATGCGATCGCGGAAAGCAGGATGCGATCGCGGAGAGCATCTGGGTAAAAGTCTGCGGAGGTAAACGTGCGATCGCAGAGAACAACAAATTGTTTTCCCCCAATTAAACATATGCGATCGCGAATCAATAGCTGCGATCGCAGTGAAGGAAACACCAGACACCAGAAGTCTGCAACATCACACCAGATTTTCTAACTTTTTACACCCCGTTAGCTACCCGAAACTCACCCGAGCCCTCGGGGCTCAAAACCAAAAACACACACGACTCCCGAAACATCATACGAACTTGTTCAAGCTTTTAAATCATCAAAATATCATCAAAAACACATAATTAAACCTCAAAATCCAATTAATCAAACTTAAGAACTTTAAAATTCTAGAATTCACTTCAATACGCCGAACCGGCCTAAACTGCTCGGAACGACTTCAAACTTTGCAGACAAGTTATAATTAACACCACGGAACTATTCCCGGTCTCGGAATCTCATTCGGACCTCGGGAACATAACACTACTTTCCAAGCCACATTTCTAGTTCTTTAAAACCTCAAAGTCTCATTTTTTATCCGAAACCACTCATTTCAAGTCCGTTTTACACCAAATTTCACAGATAAGTCACATAACATATAATAAACCTGTTCCGGGCTCCGGAACCATAATACGGGCCCGGCAACACGGTTTTCACATAATTATTCATTTTCAAAATCCTTTATTATTTTCAGAAAACAATTTTCTTTAAAAATTCATTTCTCGGGCTTGGGACCTCGGAATTCGATTCCGGGCATATGCCCAAGTCCCATATTTTCCTACGGACCCTCCGGGACCGTCGAATCATGGGTCCGGGTCCGTTTACCAGAAATGTTGACCAAAGTCAACTATATTCATTCATTAATTATCAAAACTCATTTTCATCACCTTTTCACATAATAGCTTCCCGGTTACACGCCCGGGCTGCGCACGCATAACGAGGTGAGACTAACGGAGGCTCTCGGAGCCTCAGAACACAAATACAGCTTAAATTATGTAGGATGACCTTTTGGGTCATCATAGTATACAACTTTTTTATAACTTATCTACAATTTTCATGCATTATTTTTACCCGGTTAAATACAACATCATACAACTTAAATATAATTTTTATACAAATTTTATACAATATGACTTTTGTATGTATTTTGTGAAGATTTGTATGTGGTGCGTTCTTCTTCCTCTCGGAAATTATCAAAAATTCCTTTCTTAATACAATTTTGATACATATCAACAACTTTGTGTTAAAGATACTCCCTCCGTTCAAGTTTATGTGAACCTATTTCCTTTTTGGTCCATCCCAAAAAGAATAACCCCTTTCTAAATTTGGAAACAATTTAGCTTAAACTTACAATTCTACCCTTAATGAGAAGCTTTTATAGCCACACAAATACTCTAGGCCCATTTTTAACTTGTTTAGAACCACAAATTCCAAAGTCTTCATTTTTTCTTAAACTTTGTGCCCAGTTAAACAGGTTCACATAAATTGAAACAGAGGGGGAAGTATTTATAACTTAAATATAAATTGCATACAATGATTCATACATTATACAACTTTTTTTCTAACTTTCATACAATATTTGAATAAAAAATATATAACTACAATAGAATACAATTTAAATACAATTTATATACAACTATAATACAACTTTACTACAATTTGGTATGTATATTGTATGGCATGTTGTAGGTCATGTCTTCTTCTTCTTCTTCTTCTTCTTCTTCTTCTTCTTCTTCGAGTTTCAATCTGAAATTCAATCAAAACCAAGTCTAATCTTCACCAAATACTTTCAAAATTGAGATGTAAACTCCAAAGAATATTTTCATTTATTGGCAACAACACACAATCCAAACAAACAATAGTTTTTTAAAACCAAATTCAAATTCAAAACTTCAGAACTTTTTAATGGTTGTCAATAGTGGAGAATCATATACTTCAAAATTTATTGATTGGCAATTTTAATTCGAACACCAATTGTGCAACATGAGAGGAAATTGCTAAGTTAAAACTCTATATTATAAAAATTGAAATTCATTGATGAATTTTCTAGGAAAAAAAAGGATGAAAAGAATAGAAAAATGAAGGAAGAAAGTTGGGGAAAGAACAAAGAATGAGAGAAAAAGAGAGAGAGAGAGAGAAAGTGAATGGGGATTCCCTATTCAATTCCTACTATAAAGGGATACTCATTTAAAACTAATTTGTATATAATTGGTAAATTGTATACGCCAATTAAGTTAAAACTTGATTAGGGAGGGTAAAGTTTCATATATAGTATGGGAAGGTAACAATTCCTAACAAAATTTGCTATATTGGTCAGGTGATCTGCCCCAAAGGCCAAGAATTAATGACCACCCCTTATGATGTTCTATTCTTACCATTTGTCGACACATCTCAAGCATCCTATTGGGTCAAGCCCGTACGATTTTTTCTCAAAATACCCACATCCCTATAGGAGTATTCCCACAGCCCACACCACTTTATATTTTGTTTTTTAATATTTTCATCAATTAATGTGAGACTTGTTTCATACACCCAATAATGTTCCTCTCGAACTAAGTCCATACGGTCCGTCGATAAGCCGTTGCAGCAATTGGCCCATCAACAAGGCCCTCAAACTATGTTCTACGCGATTTATTAGGGTGAAATTAAAAAAATAGCCAGATTTACAAGTAGTAATTGGAAAAAAGCCACAGTTTCAAAAATAATCGAAAATTTAGCCACTTTTCATGCAAAGATAAATCTGAACGAAAATACTGTTCAAAATCCGAAAAATATTCCAGCATAATATACTGGAGTTCGAATATTTTACATGTGAACTTCCAGCATATATGCTGAAACTTCTACATAGGTGCACCAATCTCCAATATATTATGCTGGAACTTTCTGTGTTGCAGCAAAATAGTGGCTATTTTTTAATAACTTTGCAAACGCTGACTATTTTTCAATTACCAGTCTGAAAACTGACTAACACGTACTATTTATATGATCTATTACCATAATGCACATGTCAATTTTCAAGTTTCATTGTGTCACCCACATGACCAAACATTCGTCTTCAAGCTACCTTTGGCCCGGTAAAGGTAGTAAATTAAGCTCCACATTATTAGTCTACTATTTTCATACTTGTCCCAGCGAATCATTAGCTTTGATATCAGTGGTTGGGCTAAGCAAGCCAAAAGATACTTTTAATAGAGTGTAATATATATTATCCGTTTTAGTCCAAACTGACACGATTTTTCCGAGAAGACCTGTACTATTAAGAGTATTAATCCCGCACCTTATACATATGTAGCTTCTAAATATTTTCAGCTAACAATGTAGGAATTTGTTCGCACACCTATCGCCCTTTTTTCAATGCTTTTTCTATATTCTTCTTTGTTGCTTTTATGAAATTTCTAACAAACATACACCGTACACACAAAGAGGGCTGGGGCGTTAGACGAATGGTGGTTTTCTCTGCATGCATTTGAATTTAGTAGAAGGGTATGGCAAATTTCGGCATGCAGCAGATGGATCATTTATACTGACACCATGTGCTTCTGCTGAAGCATCCATATTGGCCACTAAACCCTATAGCAAACTTAGACTTTCCCCAGCCTATTCTTTCACACAAGCTAGCCATTTTGCATGGACATAAGGACTTGATCAGTTACTTATTTTGGCCTCATTCTTTTACTTCTTTTGTACTTACCTTATCTTCTACCCATAATAGAAAGAGAAAATGGGCATCACTACTACTTATTAACTTTCTATATATGGATCTCCATTATTTCTTTCAATTTCGATCAGTACTACTTGTTGTCCTATAACTCGATCACAGTTTCTTTCAAAAAAGATACTCATATTCTTTGAAATGCCTAAGAAAACAGAAGATGATGAAAGTAGAAGATCAAGAGCACCAAAAGGGCATTTTGTTGTATATGTTGGCAGTGAAATGAAGAGGTTTGTTGTGCCTACATCTTACTTAAAGAATCCATTGTTCCAAAACTTGCTTGATAAGGCTGCTGAAGAGTATGGCTTTGATAATAGAAATATAATCCTTCTTCCTTGTGATGAATCTACATTTCTTCGGCTTATCGCCATTTTGGCGAGGTCTAGCTCATTCAATACAAGAATTATCCCTAATTGACTAACATCTTTAATTATGTGCTTCCATCTCGATTTAACTTTACACCATGTCTTATTTTGCAAGTTATTAATTAATTATCCATAGTATGAACGTACTAATTATCTTTTAAATGACATGACAGTATATAAAGATTTACACTATGAATGTATGTATAGAAGTAGAGCCCTATATTGAATTGAATGAGTGAGATAAAACATATTCAAAGGAGCTTTCAATGGAACTATTTTCTTCCTCAATGTTCAATCGCTGAATATTGGCCCTAACTTCAAAGATAAACTTAGCTTGAAATATAGAATATGAGAGGCCAGCGCGGTGGGAGAATAGGAGCTACGTTGATGCAAATCATATATTTCTCTTAAGAAATACATTAAATTATTAATTTAGAACTCAATAACTTAAAGAATTTTAAAATTCCGAACACATAATAAATTTCAATTCCTGACTCCGTCTATGATATATATATATATATATATATATATATATATCAACATACTTGCAAGAATATATCATCAATAGGACAGTGTGTATTCTATGTGTGTTGAATTCCTAGTCAATAGTAGTAGTTAAATGTTATTTTAAAAGGTTGAGAAACTGATATTCAAATTCACATAACAATAATTCGATATATAGCTAGTACTATAAGTTATGATATTAAAATACACAGAAGAAATCTAGTGTCGACTGAGTGACAAGGACACAAGTATATTTATTCTAGTGAACGACTTCTTCAATACACTGCTTTTGAGCCCCACGGCAGTCGGCATAGGGCACTTTAATGCCTTCACTGCGATGTATTACGTACTTGCTTCGTCCAAAAAGAATCCTAGGTTCTGACTTTCGAGAGGATTAAAAGAGTAATATAAATCATATATACCTTTTTTCTTGATAACAATATACAATTCTTTTATTGTAAGAATTGTTATACAATGAGAATTAAATACAGCTGATATATCTTCCTTTTTCAACACATTAATTAATTTTATAAGAGTATACCTGTCAAACTATTATTAATGAATTTTATGTGATACCAAATTTCGATTAATTAGGATTTTAATATGAATATTGAACTCCGAATAAAATAAATATTCGGATGGAACCACGTCCATGTGTTGTGTACATGCAATACAAATGCTAGTAATTCCCAAGTTCTATTTCCACTACTTTTCAGGGTATTACCACTTTTAGTTCGTGTCAGAAATTATTTATATTCGGTAGCTGTAAAAGTATATAAAATTTATATAATTTTGTGTGTAACATACATAATGAACATGTATACAAAAATTATACTCTCTCCGTTTTATGTGAACCCATTTGACGGGGGTTTAAGAGAAAAAAATATTTTTGAACTTGTGGTGTAAAATGAAGCACATACATTTTGTGTGGATATAAATTATTACATAAAGGTAAAATGCTTCTAATTAGGGAAAGGAGTCATTATTTTTGGCACGGACTAAAAAGAAAATAAGTTCACGCCAATTGAAACAGAAAGAGTACATTTTTTTGACTATTATTTTAAGAGTAACTATACAATGTCATTTTCCCTTATTTTTGTTAGGTTATTAGACTTCGAAACCAACTGAAATTTTTTGCAGTCATTCTTTTTAGAGAGGTTGTGATGGTTGTTATATTCATCAATTGCCTTACTGCATCAGCTGAAAATCGGCGAGAAAAAATCATTTTTGCTGTCATTCGAAGCAAAGCCACCTTTCATTTTAGTCCTCAATCAATGACCCACAAAAAGATTCTACTTTGATGAAAAAATGATTTTGCTATTTTTCAGACATTCCCAAAATTAAATTAAAGGTGTTTTCTCTTGCTTTTCTATGTTAATAACTATGGATAAGATTTAACACTTCATTCCCTAATGTAATATTTCAAAATATTACGGACCCTTATATGTTTTTTTATTTGTTTTAATTTCACTTTTTCATTTTCAAAAATAAATTTTAAGTATATACAGAATTTCAAAGCCTAAGAAAATAGGACGGTTGTATTTCTTTAGATAAAGAATTAAAAGAAAAATCGATTATATGGGCATTTTCCCCTCAACAAAATGTGTTTTGATTTTGTAAGGGAATGTTACACAAACAGCCGACTAGATTCAATGTTTACTTCTTTTAGCCCGTATACATATATTATACATTAATTATTATAGATAAGGATCCACTTCACTCTCCCTTACACATGATACAATAAGTCAATAATTGTCTGTGAATGTTTTATAAAATAATTAATGACTTCTTTGTTTGTGTCATGATTCACGGAATCAGGAACGTAATATGAAAAGAATTCATTAGGGCGGACAAACCAATTGTCCACCTTTATAAGTATATAGAGAGAGTTGAATTTATTAAACCTGTTCTAAATCTGTCTCTTGGTAGAAATGGCCGTCCATTATAGCTGCCCGTCCAATTAATAAATTTATAAAAAGTCAGTAATTTGTTTTATTTAATGTATAATTAATTAATTAATTAATTTCGTGCTCCAAATGGTGCCATGCATGGCGCTATTGACGGTTGAAGCATGCGTGCAACAAGATTGTTAAAATTCTCCATGTGGAAAACAATAACACCTACTTTAATTTATATGTTCTGTTCTTTGTTGTGATTGGTTGGAGACTTAGCTTGGGTGCCAAAGCTGGCCTCACATGTCACCTAACTTGTTAGGTACCAACTATTATTAGGAGAGAGATGAACAATGACTTAGTGAGTACTCTGCACAAGTTTGGTTTATTATTATCAAAAACAAAATTCATTTCTTAGAAAGTTTAAGATATTTTAGCTTGGTGAAAAATTAATTTAAAGATGTAGTAGAAAATCTTAGTTATTTAGGATTTAGTTTATTTAATTTATGTCTAAATAAGATTTACAGTTAGAATAAATATAGGAATATGCTTTCATGTTTCTAGTTGAAATAAGTTTTATACTATTATCTATAGGGGTATTGATAACTTATTTTATGTGTGGAGGAAATAAAGAAATGTAGAGATCAATCAGAGATTAATAATAAAATATTTTTCCTTCATATTGGTATCAGAGCTTCTACGATCTTGGGAGAGAATCAAATAGCTTCTGGCAAAATCATAGATAGTTGTCAACAAAATTAGATTATTTGATGAAACGTTTCAAAACATATTCAAGAAAAAAAAAGCAAGTTTAAAGATGTGTAAATAAATATGGCACAAGATCAAGAAACTCTTCTCTAAAAGATGGAGAGAGGTTTAAAAAAAATTGGAAGTTGACTATGTGTTTCAACTAAATTAAGTGTAGGTGACAAAGTGTATCAACGGGTGTTGAATATAGGTGCTTCAACAAAATTGGATGTTGGTGACAAAGTGCATCAACATTTGGTGATAAAGTGCATCAACGTGAGTTGGAGACAGGTGCTTCAACAAAATTGATTGTTGGTGACAAAGTGCATGAACGGTTGGTGACAAAGTGCAGCAATGTGAGTTGGAGACAAGTGTTTCAACAAAATTGGGTAGGTGACAAAGTGCATCAATGGGGGTTGGAGACAGGTTCTTCAATAAAGTCGGGTGTTGGTGACAAAGTACATCAACGGGAGTTGGAGACATGTGCTTCAACAAAATCGGGTGTTGGTGACAAGTCCATCAAACAGTTGGAGACAAGTGCTTCAACATAATTGGGTGTTGGCAACAAAGTGCATCAACGAGGGATGAAGACATGTGCTTCATCAAAAGTGAAAGTTGGAGAGAAGTGCTCCAACATAACTGCGCAACGAACAAGTTAGACGTATACAACTTTTGAATTACGGGAGAATATTGGAAAACTAATTCAAAGTTGTAGTGGGAAACCTTAGTTATTTAGGATTTGGTTTATCTAATTCATATCTAAATAAGATTTGCAGTTAGAATAAATATAAGAATATGCTTTCATTTTTCTAGTTGAAATAAGTTTTATACTATTATAGAGGTATTGATAGCTTATTTTAAGTGTGGAGGAAATAAAGAAGTGTAGAGAACAATCAGAGATTAATAATTAAAAAAATTCCTTCACAAGTTCCTGGTAATTTAGACTACAAATAATTTAAGGGTTCAACTAGTAATAATCCATGCCAAGTAGATTTTTCTAAGGTATTCAGCTTATTTCTTTTTAATTAAAAATGTGTGAATCTCCTGAACGCTAAAACTTGCCTATATATGATGTTTACACCAATACAATAAACATATTGGCACATCTCTTCACATACACTCTTATTGCTATTATAGTTATTAATACATATTCTTAATTTAATTATGACTTAATCAAGATATACTTATTGGGTCGTTACATGTTGTTTCATAATATATTATATTGTATTGTACTATATCATAATGTATTGTTTGACGAATACAACGTTTGGATACATTGTATCGTTTGTCGTCATTTTATGATGTCACACACCAACAATATGAATAATAGGCTTGTAGTATTACTAAGAAAAAATAGGATACTAAGTAGAATTATTATATTTAAAAAGTACAATAAAGTATAAAATGGTTATTTAATGATAAAAAAGGGCAAGATGAGAGAAAAAAGCAAGGTAACGACGCTGCCACACCAAATCTATCGTGACATAAAGTGGCACTTTCCGTCATCACATAACGACTGATTTAACGATACGATACAATAAACTTTATATAACAATCAAAATAAATATTATATTTAAATTAACATTACGATACAATACAATAGGTAACAATGTAACCATCTAAACAAGTTGTAAAGGGAAAGCAAAATATAAAAAGTTATATACACAAAAAAGTAAAGAGAACTCAAATACATATTGTTTATCCTAAAATTTGGATAATAATTAACTTATATTGTGGTTGTATGGATATGTGATTTCACTCAATACCAAGAGAAAGTAAATGACTGAATTGAATTGTAAAATAAATCAAACCAGTATCCAAGCTGAGCCTCGGCCTCGAAATGATGTATTCTCGAGGCGATTGAAGTACAAGAACGATTAAGATAAAATCATTCTAATGAACAATAAGAAAGAAAGAAGTGATTGTATATCTTTTACTTAGTGAATAATGATGAATACAAATGACTGGAGTTCCCCTTTATATAGTAGAGGAATCCTAGTTATGATGTACTTCTAATTACATAAGGGAATCGCATAAACAGTTGATTAACCGCTATTGATTTGACCCATTCCGAGATCACACCACGATCCTCGACCAATCACAGATATCTCGCTCTTTCCGTTACTAAGTTATCCCGATATTACTCGAAGTCTATCTCTTCCGGCTTCGATTGATATCGACCTCGATCTAGAAAGAGGCTTCGGTTTCGAACTCAATATCTCATCTCTTCGATGCAACATCCCCAGTCTCGATCAAATAGTGAAATCTGGTAGCCCCGATTTCTACTGTATACAGATAGTCCCCTTGTTTCTTGGAATATAATGATAAGAAACGAATTTAGCCTCGATTTTTCTATGACCTCGATGGAAAGTGATGTCATCCCCGTGACGTAAGAGATGGAAGTGACCGAAACATCTCGTCAGTACATTTTCCCAAATCATTAATGCATGTCAGTGGGCGGTCGACCACTAGTGCCGTCTAACTATCGCCGTAAATCTATAAATATGGCTTTCTTTTGCTGAATCAAACTTTAATTTCATCTTCACCAGTTCTTTTAAGCTTTTAACTCTATCAATCTCTTCTCTTTCATTACTTCTTAGGTCATCTTCGCTAGTTCCGAACCACCAGAACTTGCTACTTTCCTCTTTCTTCAACTCATATAACACAGAAAACATCCAAAAGTGTTTCAAAAAGTAAAAAGCTTCCTCTTCTCCTTCATGGCCGGTTGGTGATAAAACGCCGGCGGAATCGCTCACTAGGGAGTATGTTCCCGGCCCGTGTGTTCTTAAGTCTGACTTCAAAATCGATAATCCTTCATCGATCCCTGGCCGATATGAGCACGTATCGAGGTATATCTGCTTGATAACGGTGGGATATCTCGAGGATATCAAAAGGGATTGAAACTGGGGGGACAAAGTTATAGAGATCCCTTCTCCTGAAGAAAGCATTACTACCCATGTGGAAGGGTATCTAAGTGTTTACACTTATCCTTTCACGTTGGGCCCCCTTGATCCAGTCATCATTGACTTCTGCCGTCAATATCAGGTGACTCTGGGACAAATACACCCTTCTTTCTGGCACATCGTGATCATGCTTCGGTTTTTCACCAGCAAAGTAGAGGGGTTGTTGTTCACCCACGATCACCTCATCAGGTTATACAACCCTCCAATCTTTCGAGGATTGATCAAACTGCAACGTCGAGCGACCAAGGCATTATTCTTGAGTATCGACAAGGACAAGGACCGGGGGTGGATGAGTCGGTTCGTTCGGATGAGGACTTGTGACCTTATCCCGAAGGAGAAAATTCCATTTCCCGAGAAATGGAACCCAAGCGTAAGTAGCACTCTACTTGTCAATTCCCATGTTTTTATTTTCTATTTCATTTAACATTTTCCTTTGTCGTGCAGCGGTTGCTTGGATGCCCCGAGCAGTCCCTAACCTTGAGGACTGGGTTCGAAAGCTGGCTTCGACCTCTTCATATGTTGAGCGTTGTTGGCGCAACTTGTCAAAGGCCTATGGGAAGCAAAGAACCACGGTGAGTTTCTGTTTTCTTATTTCTAAGGCGTTGGTTACGCTTCTTTTACTAATTTTTTTATTGTGTGGGACTTAACAAAGATGCATCCCTGAGGCCTCCGAGTAGCGATGAAGAAGCTATGGCCCCAACTCCGATGACGGGGAAAGATAATAAAAGGAGGAGGGTCTCGACATCCGAGGACCCCAAACCCAAAAAGCAAGCAGCTTGAAGACCCATGAGGAATGTTATCCCTCTTACTGTAGAGTCAGTCCAAAGGTTGAGTGAAAAAGAATAAGAAGAAAATGAGGGCCAAGACTCGGCGCTGGTGACTCGAGTAAGGAAGATTGCCGAGACCGCCAAGTCCTCTAAGCTGGTGGCGGTTGTCGAGACACTGCCTCGTGATGAGGAGGTTTCAAAAAGATTCGGGCAAAGTCCCTGATTCACCTGAGGTCGAGGTTATCCCTCGTCCAACAACAAACATACCATAGGGGGATAGTTCTGAGACCCCCAGAGATGAACAAAGCGCCCCGAGCGACTCGCTTGGGGAAGTGACATCAGGTCACTCACCTTCTATCCCGGCCTTTTCCGAGGAGGCCATAAGGGATGCTTGAGCCATAAGGACTCCTGAAATAGGTGGAGTCCCCGTTGAGGAGGATCTCTTTCAGGATTTCTTTACCGGGGTTGATGATGCCTCTGATCTCAGCGATGCTTCCAGCCTTTCCGAAGAAGCCCAACTCCTTCAGAGCCGAGTAAGTATTAATTTTGCTCATGTAGTTTTCTTTCACTTTTCCTTCTTTCTGTCTAACTTCTATATTTTCTAGGTTCTCTCTAAGTCTTGGGACGACTTAAGTCAATGTGAGGCCGATCTCCAAAATCTTTCAAAGGAAAATAATGCTCTCAAGCTTCTCTGTGGGCAAAGGACGAGGAGATCAGGGACCTCCAAGCCGATTTGTCCAGATACCGTAAAGAGGAAGCCGATCTGAACGAGCAGGTAACAATTCTCTTGAAAAATACGAGCTCGATTCAAGGGTGGAAACTAACGCTTCAATGTCACAGTTGCAGCAAAAGGTCGAGAAGATCGAGCTATTTCGGAAGGAGGTCGATCAAGCAAAAGCTGGCTGCTATCAATGGAAGGAAGGCATAGGCCGCTTTGCTGCGTAGAAAGAGACCACCTAGGCTCAATTGTCGTTGTTCGAAGTCCAACTTCCTAATACTAGGGAGAAGTGCTCGGTTCAGGACAAGAGGAACGAGGAACTCGAGGCTGAACTTACTAAGGCCCAAACTGAGGCCGAAAAAGCAAAGGCCCGAGCTGACAAGTCGGTAGCCATATATCTGGCCGACGGCGAGGTTGCTCAAGCACAACTGAGAGAGGCTAGTGATGGAGCACAATGGACTGCTAAGCAAGAAAAATGCCGGTACCGAAGAGAGACCCTCGAGGAGATTCATGCCTGGGGCTTCGACCTTTCCGAGAAGATAGCTCAGGCAAAGATGCATGAAGCCGATGCTAGGCTTTTGGCCTCTTCAGACGATGACGATGACAATGAGGGTAGCAAGAGCGGGTCCGACAATGGTGAGGGTCCCGAGGAGAAAGCTTCCCCCGAGGATATCTAGGGCTCTTGTATTTTTTTCTTTTCTTTTGTGTAGGACCCTTGTCAGTCCTTTGTAAATACTTTTGTTCAAATATATATATAAGAATATTTCCCTTTCTAATTTCGTCTCAATTTTTTCCTTGTGATAATTTCAAATCTGTTTTGTGCCTTGTAAAATTTTTGACATACTTTATGCCCTGAATAATATGTTTAAGGCTTCGACTTTTGGGAAACTTGGTCAAAGCCACACTAATACTGCTTTCGTAATCTAGTTAGTTTTTACTCGAACTCTAAGTAATAGAACCCTTAGGTTTGAATTGAGTGAGAACCGATTCTCAAACTATAGTCGAGTGAGTTTTTACTCGAACTCGAAGTAGTAAACCCTTAGGTTTGAATTGAGTCAGAACGGATTCTCGAACTCAAAAATGTAATGGCCCTTAGGCTTTTTGAATTGAGTGAGAACAAATTCTCGAACACAAAAATGTAATGTCCCTTAGGCTTTTTGAATCCGGCCGATGTGGCCTCAGAAGAATGGCTTTTTCCCCTTTTCGGCTTAGAGATTTTATAAAATTTTCGTTATGCCTTAGCATGGATTTTTTATCTATTGGGTTTTTTGAGGGTTTACTATTGATCGAAACCCCTTTGCTTTTTATGCCTTAGTACACGTTTGTATTTAAATGATTCGATACCTCTTAAGGTTTTTTGGGGGCTGATATTATCGAAGACCTTTGATTATTTTGCCGAGGGTAGCCTTTTCTAACAAGTTTTCAAAAGAATTCGAAGGCCTGTTCTTATTGCAGAATTCGGACGTCTCCGAGCCGCGTTAGCTTGGCCGTAGCCTTTGGGTATGCCTTTGGGATTACTTTCCCAATAACACTTTGAACTTGTTCAAAGTGTTAGTCCTCGAGTGTGGTGGACTTGGCCTATAAAATCGAGGGTTGCCTCTTTGAGATCTTACGGTTTCGAAGTTTGATAGTTCAAACATGTTGATTTTTTACGGTAGTCCCCGAGTATGGGGTTGAACATTCGAGGTGTAGTTGTACTTGGCCCTTGAGCCGGGTTTCACAAGAAATCATAAGTGTAGAACTTGTAAAGTAGAAATTTTCATTAAGGCACATGATATCTAGTAAGGAAAAGTACTTCTTCAATAGTTCATACATGCATACATGTTTTGCCATTAGGGATCGAGTAATCTATATGGGCACAGTTCATTCGACAGTTTGGCCCATTATAAAGTTTTCCTATCGAGACCCTGTTGACTTGAAGTATTTTTCTTGAAAATATAACATCCGAGGGTGATGTCCCCTAGTATTCGAGGTTAACTGTAAAGAAATCTCGGATACTCTAAATCAGCACGAACAATGATTGCCTCGTTCAAAACCTTGCCGGAAAAACCCATTTGGGATAAAATTGGTGCGTACTTTAAATTCCTAATATCTTCCTGCTTGAAGAGACTCGATACCTTTGCTCGAACACTTGAAAATAAGTTAGTGTAAAATGTGAATGAAAAAGGACATACCTTAACAATAATATCGTTTGAGGAGTGAGATGTTCCAATTGTTTGGTAGTTGCTCGCCGTTTATCGTGCCAAGCTTGTAGGATCCCTTTCCGACGATATCGAGGACTTGATACGGTCCTTCCCAATTTGGGATGAGTTTTCCTTTGTTAGGGTCTCGAGTGTTGAGGGTGACTTTTCTCATAACCAAGTCCCCGATTATGAAGTGGTGAAGGTTGGTCCTTCGATTATAATACCTTTCGTGGCGAAGTGGCGAAGTGGCGAATGGCGAAGGTTGGCCATTCGAACGAGATGACTTCTCGTTTCTCATCTAACAAAGAGGCAGCATTCATAGCCTCGTGATTTAATTCTTCCGTTGTGTATCAAAATTTGGCGCTGGGTTCCCCAACTTCGACCGGGATCAAGGCTTCGGCATCGTATACTAAGGAGAATGGTGTTTCCCGTGTACTAGATTTAACGTTGTTCGATATTCCCAAAGGACCTCGGGTAGAATTTCTCTCCATTTTTCCTTGGCGTCATTCAACCTTTTATTCAGATTCAAAATGATTGTCTTGTTTGTCGATTCATCTTGTCCGTTTCCGCTAGGATGATATGGTGTCGATAAGATCCTTTTTATTTTGTGATCTTCGAGAAACTTTGTTACCTTGCTGCTGATTAAATTCTCTCCATTATTGCATACAATTTTGGCAGGTATCCAGAATCGGCATATGACTTGATCCCAGATGAACTCTATAACTTCTTTTTCTCTGACTTTCTCGAAGGCCTATGCTTCAACCCATTTAGAGAAATAGTCATTCATAAAATAAAAAAATTTAGCTTTACCTGGGGCCGATGGTAGAGGGCCGAGGATATCCATCCCCCATTTCATAAACGGCCATGGGGACAGGACCGAATAAAGTTGCTCTCCGGGATGATGGATCATTGGTGCATACCTTTGACACTTATCACATTTTCGCACGAATTCATTAGTTTCTTTATCCATATTGACAGTACCCTCGTGAACTTCTCGTAGGACATAATCGGTGTCTGGTGGTCCCAAGCATGCTGCTAACGGTCCGTCAAACATCCTCTTGTATACTGTTCCATCCTCAACCAATGTGAATCGAGCAGCTTTTGTCCGTAGAGACCCTTGATTTCTTAGGGTCCGATGGGAGCTTTCCGTTTTTCAAATACTCAATATATTTATTCCGCCAATCCCATGTTAGGCTTGTTGAATTTATCTCGGCGTGACCTTCTTCGATTACTGACTTTGAGAGTTGAACGACAATTCCCGAGCTTATTTCGTCGTCCTCGACTGATGATCCCAGATTTGCAAGGGCATCGGCTTCACTGTTCTGCTCTCGAGGTATATGCTGCAAAGTCCATTCTTTAAAACGATGTAATGTCACCTGCAGCTTATCCAAATACCTTTGCATTTTATCCTCTTGAACCTCGAATGTTCTGTTTACTTGGTTTACTACAGTAGGGAGTCGCATTTGGCTTCGATGACTTCTACTCCCAATCTTTTAGCTAGTTCGAGACCTGCAATCATGGACTCGTACTCGGCCCCATTGTTAGTCAACTTAGAAGTTTTAATAGATTTCCTAATAGTGTTTCCCGTGGGCGGCGTAAAAATAATGCCTAGCATGGACCCTTTCACATTCGAAGCACCATTTGTAAAAAGGGTCCACACCCCCGATGATATACCCGATTTTAACAAAAGTTCCCTTTCGACTTCGGGTACGAGGGCTGGCGTGAAATAGGCCATGAAGTCTGCTAAAATTTGAGACTCGATGAACGTTCGGGGTTGATATTCGATATAATACCCACTGAGTTCGACGACCAAATTGGACAATCGTCCCGACAGTTCGGGATTATGCAAGACATTACGAAGCGGGTAAGTGGTTATCACACATATTGGGTGACATTGAAAATACGATTTTAGCTTCCTAGAGGCGCTTATTAGAGCAAGTGCCAATTTTTCTAAGTGTGGATATCGAGTTTCTTCTTCTCCTAGAGTTCGACTTACATAATAAACATGAAATTACGTACCTTGATCTTCTCGAACTAGGACACCACTTACCGCGATTTCTGAGACCGCTAAGTATAAGTAGAGCCTTTCATCTGCCTTTGGAGTATGAAGCAATGATGGGCTCGAGCGGTATCATTTTAATTCTTCTAACGCATGGTTGTATTCCGGGGTCCAGAAAAAATTCTTCTTCTTTTTGAGTAGTAAGAAGAACCTATGGCTCCGATCTGATGATCTCAAGATGAATCCACCTAAGGCAGCTATTCTCCCTGTCAGCCTTTGTACGACTTTAATGTTGTCCACGACCGTGATGTATTCTATAGCCTTGATTTTATCGGGGTTGATCTCGATCCCTCTATTTGACACCATAAAGCCGAGGAACTTTCCCGAACCAACCCCGAAAGCACATTTCTCGGGGTTGAGCTTCATGTTGTATTTTCTTAGTATCTTGAATGTTTCCTACAAATGTATGCAGTGGTCCTCCGCGCGCAGGGACTTAATTAGCATATCATCAATATATACTTCCATTGAATTACCTATTTTCTCTTCGAACATTTTATGTACTAGGCGTTGGTAGGTAGAACCTGCGATTTTTAGCCCAAAAGGCATTACGTTATAGCAATATGTGCCATATTTAGTGATGAATGAAGTCTTTTCGTGATCTTTCAGGTTTATTTGAATTTTATTGTACCCGGAATAGGCATCGAGAAAACTAAGGATCTTGTGGCCAGCCGTGGAGCCGATCATACGATCGATGTTAGGCAGAGGAAAAGAGTCTTTGGAGGCATGCCTTGTTTAAATCCTTATAATCTACACACATCCTAAGTTTGTTCCCTTTTTAGGGACTACGGCTACATTTGCTAACCATTCGGGATATTTCACTTCCATTCATCCCGAATGGATCCTATTTTGAGAATTTTAGTTACCTCGTCCTTGATGAATGCATGTTTTACCTCGGACTGGGGCCTTCTATTTTGTTGCACTGGCCTGAACTTCTGGTCCATGCTCAATTGATGTGTTGTTATTTCTGGCGGGATCCCTGTCATGTCTAAGTGGGACCAAGCAAAATAATACATGTTATCAATAAGAAATTTAATGAGTTTCTTCCTGAGTTTGGTGGTTAGCCCCGTACCTAGGTATACCTTTCTTTCGAGCAGATACTCGATCAATATAATATGTTCCAGCTCTTCGACTGTTGATTTGATGGCGTCGAAATCTGTTCGGATATACGGAACCAAAATGAGTTCCTAATTGGTCATTTTCGACTCTTATCTTCGATTGGTACCGGTTATGTACATCGACCCAGGTTATCACCGGATATTCGATCAAATTCTGCTTTAGTTGACGTGATGCTATCGAACTTCATTCATTCAACCCCTGAGTAAAGGCTTGAACAACCCAATCATCTGTGACCGGCGACAACTCCATGCGTTCCATTTGGAACCGGGACACGAACTCCTTCTGTTTTACTTTGAAAAGGTCTGATTTCCTCGTCGCAACCTTTATGGCCCCTGCATATGCCTTTACGAAAGAATCCGCTAACATGGCAAATGAGTCAAAGGAATTTGGCGGTAGATTATGGTACCAAATCATTGCTCCCTTCGATAGAGTCTTTCTGAACTTCTTCTATAGAACATATTCGATCTCATCATCTTCCAAATCGTTACCTTTGATGGCACATGTATAGGAGGTGACATGCTCGTCGGGATCGGTGGTCCCATCGTACTTAGGTATATCTGACATACGAAATTTTTTAGGAATGGGCTTCGGCGACTTCTGTACAAATTTCTTCGAATCTACCCCTTTCAAAATTGGTGGTGCCCCCGGTATCTAATCAACTCGGGAATTATACGTTTCCAAGTTCTTATCATTTGCCTCAATTTTCTTTTCTCCCGTCTCAATTCGTTTGGTGAGATCCTCAAGCATCTTCATTATCGCGGGGTCAGTCCCCGATTCACTGCATTCGGCCTTTCTGGTACTAGCTCAGTTCGGCGGGCAACTTCCGGTTCGGCCCCACTCGGAGTTCCATGTTAATTTTGTAGTTGTGCAATAGCGGCTTGTTGAGCATGTAGCATTTCGAATATCACTTGGAGACTGACTCCCCCATCTCCTCCACCCTGTTTACCTTGACCACCAGATCGGTCTTCTCTGCGTACACTCCCTTCGGGATCCACGCCTAGATTCGCATTCAAAGTAATGTGTGAACTGACGTCGACTGGGTTGGAAACCGGTGCTCCCCGGAGATCAGCTTGTGACACCTCGACCCATGGAGCAATTACATTGTCATTTTCCCAGTGAAATCCGAGGCCATTGCCACCATGTGTGGGTGCGGTTTGTGAGTTTGACATGTTTTTAACCTGAAAGCAAAAATACTTGAGAAGAACAAGCGTAAAGTAGTGTGTGTTATCGGAATCAATATTGAATAATCACTATTATCCTTAGTCCCACCCCGGCGCCAAACAGTTTACCCTAAAATTTGGATAACAATTAAGCTTATATTGTAGTTTTAAGGAAATGTGATTTCACTCAATACCAATTGATAAATGAGAAAATAAATGACTGAATTACACTGTAAAATAAATCAAACCAATATGCAAGCTGAGCCTCGACCTCGAAATGATGTATTCTCGAGGTGATAGTAGTACAAGAACGATTAAAATAAAATAGTTCCGATGAACAGTAAGCAGAACAATAAGCAAGAAAGAAGTGATTGTATATCTTTTTTTCAGTGAACAATGATGAATACAAATGACTGGAGTTCCCCTTTATATAGTAGAGGAATCCTAATTAT
Organism: Nicotiana undulata; assembly: GCA_005239495.1. Classification (NCBI taxonomy): domain Eukaryota; kingdom Viridiplantae; phylum Streptophyta; class Magnoliopsida; order Solanales; family Solanaceae; genus Nicotiana; species Nicotiana undulata. Next base: position 32,694 of record ML289855.1, on the reverse strand, counting down.
GGTATACTTCTAATTACAGAAGGGAATCACATAAACAACTGATTAACTACTACTGATATGACCCGTTCCGAGATTCACGTCACGATCCTCGACCAATCACAGATATCTCGCTCTTTCCATTACTAAGATATCCCGATGTTACTCGAAGTCTATCTCTTCTGGCTTCGATTGATATCGACCTCGATCTATAAAGAGGCTTTGGTTTCAGACTCAGTGTTTCAGCTCTGCGATGTAACATCCTAGTCTCGACCAAATAGGGTGGGTATCCCCGATTTCTACCGTATACATATTTATAATTTAAAAACATAAAAAAGTTTTACCACCGGGTACATGAGATTTTACCATCTCAAACTCACTAGACCTATGTAAAGGTAGTCTGTTATCACAAATATTAATAAATGTAATCTCTACCAGAATTGCCCTACCATATTGGACTTTTGTATAGATCGCACATTTGTCACTTGCATACCATTTAATCATTATACCTCATGAAAACTCACAACTATGCAATTGAAAAAGTCGTATACATGTAATTTGCTTATACTCTAAATACTGTTATACCCACTAATAATTATTACAACCTACTTGATATGCAATTGGGAAGATTGTTGGATTATCATTACTACTTATTTTTCTCAACTAGATAAGTATAGTCATATTCATTATGAGTATTTCAAAGAGATGTCCGTTCAAGTAAGTCACTTTGTTCCACCTTCTCGAGGGTACATTTCATTAATTCTTTATAAGCAGTATCACGATCCAAAATTCCACGAAATTATGGGAAGGGAGCTGTGACTGACATACAACAACACACTCCACCCAAAAAAAAAGAAACTTTTTGAACTTATACTTAACAATATCAACACATTCATTAAACTGAACCTCAACGATCATATGAATATAGAAGTTTAATGATTATAGCATTCATCAACTTAAAACTTAAACAAGGATTATTCAAACTTGTTTTGATTTCCCAGGTATGAGGGCCAAAATATTTAGTTGGACTTATTTTGTTTGCATAGAATAAGATAAAGATGGTGCCTGGTGGTCCAGTCTAGGGAGTGCAGTTAAAATCAACGATTGATTATTTAATTAGTGTTATCTTATTTTATTTTAAGTTGGCAGAATTGTTTTGCTGTTTAAAGCCAAAGAGACAGATTCTTACCCCAAAAGATTTTGTAAAAGAAATAAATCTTTTTTGAGATTGGCTTCTTTTCCACACTGAATCTTTTATCTTTTGTCTTTCTTTTTGACTTGCGCATAAACAAATTAACCAATTGTTATTTTTATTTTTTTATCGGGCTACAAAGAGAATATTGGTATTTTTCATGCTTTGTACTTTGTACTTCTTGGTACACCTATTTCTCCAACGTCATTCCGAATCAAAAAGGGAGCTGGGAAAAAAGAGTAAATAATTTCCGTTCTTTTTTTTTTCTTTCAAAAATGTGTTTATCCATGAAATTTTGCAAGTTTTTGAATTTTTAAAAAAAATAAGTTTTTCAAATTTTCAAGCAAAATGCATGTCCAAACATAATTTAAAATTTAAAATACTATTTTTTTAGCGTAACTCCAAATATTATAATTTTTTATGTCCAAACGCCTACTAAATGTCCTATAAGACTAATCTTTACGGTATAGCTTTTGTACTAATAATTATTGCACCATTAATCTCTATATTACAATCCACACTAAATGTCAACATTGTTGCATTAACTCAGGGTCCTTATTACTTGCTTGAAAATAATACAAAGTAAATATCAATTTTGAGAAAAGGACCTTATTAATTAATCAAATACGTTTTCACTTTGCACAATCTTTCTTCAAAAATATATCCCAAATAATTATTCCAACAAGTTCAAACGCCACATACGGAAAAAATAACATGGAAAGCAAAAGGTAGATTTTGTGATGGATGAATATTGGGATAAAGGTAAAACAAATCTACTCGACAAGGAAAGGGAAAAAGACTACTTTTGATAGCTTGAATTCTCCACCTCCCCTTTTTTACGTCAAATGGAAGTTAACCAAAAATATGAAAAAATAAAATAAAATGTTGCTTAAAAGAATATTGCTAAATTGTTTACATAAAGAACATGTACATTAATTAAGGGGTTTATTGAGTGTCTTACAAAATAAAATATTCTAGCTTCGTTTTATGTTTATAGAAATTTTAAATTCCAGACTGCTATTCTTGAAGATTTAAAGTTCATCCCAAATTAAAAAGTTCAAAAAAAATATTATCGACTTTACAACAACAATAATAACAACCCAGTAGAATCCCACTAGTGAGGTTTGGGAGGGTAGAATGGACGTAAACCTTACTCCTACACCGAAGGGATGTAGATGCTATTTTCGGAAGACCCTCAACTCACATATAATAGATCTGTAACCACAATAGAAACCAAAAAATAGTATCAGCATCGTAAACTACAACAAATAAAATGAAAAAGAATGATATAGAAAGCTTTCCCTTTTAATGCTTAGCACGAATCTGAATTTAATAGAGTCCATGGACTCCAAAATATCAAATGATTTTTTATTATAAAATAAAAACTATTTCACCTATCTCTTTCTCTCTCCAAATTTTACTTTTTATTAATGGCTGGAGTACAAGTCCAAAAAGACAGCCAAGTGGGGACAAAATTAAAGAGCAAAAAAAACATGGAAAAATAATTATATATTTAAAACAAGTTGGCTGAGGTCTTTCCAACAACCACTACAGAACAGAAGTTGGTCAGAAAAGATCGTCAAACTGTGTCGTTTCATTCCACGTCGACTCCCGGCAATTTCCTCGTGCTTGGTAGTCTCACCTGCTATTCCCCGTAATATCCTCACGGAAATTTTCTTTTATTTTTTATTTATATCCTTTTTTTTTATAATTTGTTTTTTTAGATAAAAAGTTATGTAAATTAAGAATTTGAGGATTGACCAAGACCATATAAGGAGACAATGACCTTAAATTCCTCTGATGTGGGACAACATAAATGTGAGCTCAATATCGGTAAGAATAATTGAAATAAGCCTGACTCTAATACCATTATAAATGAACATTGGACCTAACTCAATAAGTGATGATTGCCCAAAACCATATAAGAAAATTAAGGACCTCAAATCTCTATGACGTGGGACAACTCAACACTAACGGGTCAATCTTTTTTGATAAATCTTCAAGACTTGTCTTCAAATTAATTTTAAAGGTATTAAATATTAACAAAAACTGAGTGTGTCATATGTATCAAAATTAATAATCAATAGATTTTACTTTCATTAAGGTAAAAGGAAAAGTAATGCTTGACAAAACATTATTAAGTTTTATCCTCTTATAAAAATTTATTCACAAAAAAAAAAAATCGAAACTACGTATAACAAATCGAGAGAATAAAGATTTTTATATTCTTTATAATATTTTATTTCTTCAATATAAATTTCGTACTATCCTTAATTATCATTTAGAGTAATTTCCACCATTGGTGTCCCTTTTCCAACCTTCCAATTCTCCATTAATAATCCATATTCTCTGCACATAGGAAAATTGGAGTATTTTTGTTTTCTCTTATTTCTCAATTGCCAATTTATCCAGAATAAATATATTCCAGCTGTATGTGGGACCCACTATAGCCAAAACTTATTGCAATTCTCATCGATCTATAAATAGCAGCTGTTAGTAACATGGATTCTTTTTCTCCTCTTCCTCCATTTCCATACACACACACCCACACACTATCTCTCTCTGGTGATCTCGCCGGCGCTCCGGCATCATTACCGTCGGGAAATCTCTCTTCTTCTTCTTTCTCTCTCTAGCTAAGGTCTCTCTCTCCATAAAACGTATATTCCTCTACATATTTCTCTTCTTTGCATAAAAGTATGTATTTTCTGCGCATGTTTTCTTAGTTTTGTGCAATATCAGCTTTAGATCTAATTTGGGTCTTGGTAATTTGTTTATTCTGCTTCTCAAAAAGTTTTTTCTGCTTTATGTATTTCTTCATTTTCATTATGTTCTCTTCTTCATTGTATTTGGATCTTGAGTTTGTAATATATGCAGCTTGTTTCCTGAATTGGGACATGGCTAAAATGTTAAAAGATTTGATCTTTTCATGTTCTTCCTTTATAGAACCCGATATTGTAATTAGTAGCAGTAAAATATCTGTACTTTTTTTTGGATAAGGTTATTTTGATTATGGTAATGTTATGCTAATTACCAGGGTTATAACTTATTGATAACCTTCAAAAAGGTGTTTAAGATTGTGAAAGTGAAATCCTTTTCATTCTCACTTTGTCTGTCCCTTTGCATAATGGATGGGATCATAGCTATTTGCCATTGACCCATTTTTCGCGTTCAATTGCGCCATAATGTTACGCAGATGTGTTTTCTGTACAATTTTCATTGTGGATGTTTTAAAATATGACATTATGGATTTTCTGACCATCTATTTACGTGTATCTACTTTCTACTCATATGCACCCAAGTACTCCAATTTTATGGACAGAAAATGCGCTTTTTGCGCGAGACATATTGTTATTGGGTTGACAAGTACTCCGTTGTTCTTATAGAGACGGATAACAAGATTGTGTTTTTATGTTGTTGTGCAACTTGATTTGTAGTCTAAAAGGTTATTGTTTGACTATCTATTTGTGTTTCAACATACTCGAGCGCATGCACACACACGTGTGTATTTTATGTGTGGGTCTATGTGTCTAATGTGTGTGCATACATTACTTATGGGTATTGAAATGAAATGAATCTGGATGGAGAGCAATAAGATATAGGGGATTCATATAACCAACCAACTACCGAGCTATTGAGGCATAGTTGATTGATTAATACAAACACATGCACATATATTTATATGTGAGTGTGTGTCTAAAGCGCCTTCTTTTTGTGCGACCGAGAATGCTAATTGGTTGACAGTTGACACTATAGTCTAATGAATAGGTAGCAATTTTGTGTTTTGTGTGGGTCTGCTACTTGTGTTGGGGTCTAAAAGGGTTGTTTTTTGTGATACAGAGTATTTCTGTGGATTGAAGGGTTAAGGTGAGCATGGAAGGAACTGGAATGAGAAATGTGAGCTCCAATTGCTCCATTTCTGACATAGATGATTATGATCTCTCTAAGCTTCTCGACAAGCCAAGGCTAAACATAGAGAGGAAGAGATCATTTGATGAGAGGTCACTTAGTGAGTTATCCATAGGCCTATCGAGAGGTTTAGATCATTATGAAAGTGCCTCACCAGGCCGGTCAGTCTTGGACACCCCGGCTTCATCAGCCCGGAACTCTTTTGAGCCCCATCCAATGGTTGCTGAAGCCTGGGATGCTCTCCGCCGCTCTTTGGTTCATTTTCGGGGTCAACCAGTTGGCACAATTGCTGCAGTTGACCATGCCTCTGAAGAAGTCCTCAACTATGATCAGGTCAGAATATAAGCATTACAATATCTTGGTGCTCTTATGTGATTTTGATTTTGTAATTTGCATAATATTGGTATCATATACTACCTATAAACAAAATAATATTGGTATCATATACTATGATCAGGTGTGACCTTTTGACAAAAATACTGGAAACCCATGTATATGCGTGGGTTATTGATGCCATACATATAAATGTGGGATATTGATGCCGAAACTGGTTTAATGTGGAGTGAGGTACAGTGATGTGATAAGGAGTATAATATTATCTGTATCATCCATTTAAGTATTTGTTTGATGTGTAGGTTTTTGTTCGAGATTTTGTGCCTAGTGCTTTGGCCTTCCTGATGAACGGAGAGCCAGATATAGTTAAGAATTTCTTGTTGAAGACACTTCAGCTTCAGGGGTGGGAAAAAAGAGTAGATAGATTCAAGCTGGGAGAAGGGGTTATGCCTGCTAGTTTCAAGGTTCTTCATGATCCTGTTCGTAAGACAGATACTATAGTAGCAGATTTTGGTGAGAGTGCAATTGGAAGAGTTGCTCCAGTTGATTCTGGGTTTTGGTGGATAATTCTTCTCCGTGCTTACACAAAATCTACTGGAGACACGAGTCTCTCTGAAACACCAGAGTGCCAAAAGGGGATGAGGCTTATATTGAGCTTGTGTCTGTCTGAAGGATTTGACACATTTCCCACGCTGCTATGTGCTGATGGATGCTCAATGATTGATCGGAGGATGGTAATATATTTTTCCATCTTAACTTGTTAACATTGTTGGATCTTTTTATCATTGTGATAGAGCTCATTTGACTTAGCTTATCGAATGTAGTTGATAAACAAAGCAGTTACGTGTTTACATATAAGTGCTAAAATTGATTATAAGCATTGATGTGTTGACACAAAGTGCTGATATGCAATTTTATATTAGAATGAGTGAAATGCCATTAAAGTTGTTAGAGATAAATTGGTAAAATCTTAGTCAAACCGTAAGTGCTTATAAGCTGAAAAACCATAAGTTGCGGGGTGACCAAAGGGGTAGATAAGCACTTTTAATTTTTATCAAATGAGTAGAGAAGTTAAAAAATATCTGAAAAAGCTTGCACAAACACCCAAATAGTGCTAATAACGAGTTGAATCTCTTTGGTATCCAATGATGTAAACTGATCTTTATTGTATCAGCAAAACTAAAAGAATTTTGTTAAGAAATCTCATGCTCAATTTACTAAAGGGTTGGTATCATGGACTTGTAGGAACTTTTTTTTACATCTTCTTCATCATATGTTCGTGGTTAGTGCTCTAAGATTCACAAATCTTTCAGTCGGAAAAAGAACTTGTGTAAGGGATTGTCTATCAGAGCCTTTTCATTTCGTTTCTTTATCCCTACGATTACATGAGATGGGCTCTAAATCACAGGAAATGGATTTTAGGATGTAGTAGAATTCATTGAATGTTCTTGGTGTATCTTTGTTAGTGATCTTTAAGGTAAGTGCTGCGCGTAAATCTCTCTTCTAAGTTGCTTTAGGAAAATAATATAGCAATAGGCGATGTCCTTTTTTTTTTTAATAAAAAAAATCAGTATGTTTAGGAAATGCTCTTTGTACAACTCCTTGGTCCATTGGACTGCATCCTAAGGTAAACTTCATTGGAGGTTTGTTAACAAAAAAGACATTGCTAAATTGGGGAGATGAAAGACTCTTAGCTTACATTAATTGTGACTTAGCCCCTTAAAAGTTTGTTTGCCTCATTAATTAGCCTCTTCAAATGATGTTTTTCCTTGGTCAGCGATAGTTGTTCAGTTGTTCAGAATATTGATTTTTCGGTCCCGTACTTATGTTCAAGTGTAGGACATATACAATCTTGATGTTTGGAATAACAGTACTTAACTAATCTGTTGGTTTCTCAGACAAGTAACATCTGTGAGGAATACAAATCATTCATCTTTAATGATTACTGCTTTTAGATTGACCTAGAGAATTGTCATTCAAAGAGAAATAAATGATAAAGCTAAAAGAAAAAAGCAAGACCAGAAAAGGGAAGAAGAGATAATTTTATTTTGTATTTAAGTCCTAAAAAGCTGCCACATAGCTCATATTCTTCTTTGTTGAAGCGGAAAAGAAATACTTGTCTTCCTCTTTTCTTTTCTTTTTGTTAAAAAAAAAAAATCTTTTAGATTTTTCTATTTCTTTCTTTATCTGTAATGGGAATAATCTTCAGACCTAAGAGATAAAAGACAAAGAAAACATAACAAGGCTTATCTAGTTAAATCTTGTTTTACTGATTTTTTTAAAGAAAAATAGAAAACATAACATGGCTCAATTGAATTGTTTCTGGTAATGCCTCATGTTGAATTTCTATATTTCATTGTTTTTCTGTTCCAGCTTAGCTATCAATGACATTCAAATTTCTTCAAACATTTGAGTTCTAATAAGTTGATGAGTATCTTGGAGGTGAACGTTTTGTTTATATTACTCCCATAAATCTGACAGTGATCTGGAAACTCTAAGCATCATAAATAGCTTTAAACTAGGAGACTGGAATTCTTACCTTTGTGAGTTTCCTTATCCACTCTTAGAGGACTGTATACATTATGCTTAAAAGAATAGTAACACAACTATTTCCGGCCTTCCCAAAATTTGTTTTGTCGTGATAAATATTAGAATGTCATTACCTAGTAGTTACTTGCATATTAGGTCCCATGATTGGTGTTTTGCCCTTGAAGAGACAATAGTTGGATTTTTAAATTATCGTGGTTGATTTTCAGGGAATTTATGGTTATCCTATCGAGATCCAAGCACTCTTCTTCATGGCACTGAGATCTGCATTGGCAATGTTGAAGCACGATGCGGAGGGGAAAGAATTTATTGAGAGAATAGTGAAGCGCCTGCATGCCTTGAGTTTTCATATGCGAAGTTATTTCTGGCTTGACTTTCAACAATTAAATGACATATACCGCTATAAAACTGAAGAGTATTCTCACACTGCAGTAAATAAGTTTAATGTTATTCCTGATTCAATCCCGGAGTGGGTATTTGATTTTGTGCCTATGCGTGGTGGTTACTTTATTGGAAATGTTAGTCCTGCTAGGATGGACTTCAGGTGGTTTGCTTTGGGTAACTGTATCGCTATTTTGTCTTCCCTTGCCACCCCAGAGCAAGCTTCTGCTATTATGGATCTCATAGAAGAGCGCTGGGAGGAGCTAGTAGCAGATATGCCTTTGAAGATATGTTATCCAGCAATTGAAAATCACGAATGGCGGATAGTTACTGGTTGTGATCCCAAGAATATTAGATGGAGTTACCATAATGGAGGATCTTGGCCAGGTTCGACCATCATCCTTCAGCTCTGTAATTGATTTGATACTTTTAACTTTTTTGACTCCTGCAATTGAGCAGCGCATGACTTTGATTCTCATTGGAAGTAATGTTATACACTTGAGTGCTATGTTACAAGGATAAAGGATTCATTTCTTTGCATCATGTTTGTTCAACCGCAATTCCCACGGAACTGTTGTCTTAGTTTTATAAGAGAAAGATGGCGCCTCAATATTGCTACTGAGCACTGTCAGGAAGAAAAGAAATGAAATGCATAGGTTGATTCTATTGATCTTACACTTGCTAATGCAACATATAATTCATCTCTTAAATGCAGTGCTTTTGTGGTTGCTGACGGCTGCCTGCATTAAGACTGGGCGGCCACAAATAGCAAGACGAGCAATTGATCTTGCTGAGAGCCGCTTGCTCAAGGACAGCTGGCCTGAATACTATGATGGAAAACTCGGAAGATACATTGGTAAACAAGCAAGGAAGTATCAGACGTGGTCAATTGCCGGATATCTTGTAGCAAAGATGTTGTTGGAGGATCCTTCACACTTGGGAATGATCTCTTTGGAAGAGGACAGGCAAATGAAGCCTGTAATCAAGCGATCATCTTCATGGACGTGTTGAAAATGTTGAGTTGAAGCAAGAGACTATGGTAGAAATGAATAGAGAAACACAGCAGGTGAGAGATCTTTTTGTTACATTACAAGAACACAATTCTTTGGCTATTTCTGTCCATCTAGGTTTGCTCTAGAGCTTCCTTTATGTAAATTAGCATCCAGCCATATCAATTGTCTTGTTTCTCAAAATAAGAGACTTTTGTTTTGATAGCTTCCACTGTGTTGGACAAATTTTAGATACTGATGCTCTAATTGTTTGAACAAAGACAGTGAATATGATGTTTCTAACTATATGCATTGTTGCCTAAATTGAAAAATTGTTGATATATTTGTCCCTTGCTGCAGCTAAACAAAGTTATGCTCAAAGATAACTACTTGATTAATAAGTTACAAACTTAGAGGAATAAATTTGCTAACAGTTTTAATACACTCCTGCTATGCTAGTGTAATTTCAGTTATATATATAGTTTATCAATTTGCTGCAGTATTGATAATTAACAACTGATGAAAAAAAATTCAACAAAAAAGTGTAAATAAAGCACCAATGATCAAAGGAAATAGTGAGTAAAGGCTATATCAGAGGTAGTCTTTATCAGGCTGCCAAATGGAACATGTTTGAGACAGATGAGAACCAAGAATAAGAGCCCTAATAAGATAAAGACCTACAATTGAATACTATAATAGAACATTTTTTGTGTCAATTGTTAATTTGGATCCCACATAATCCGAACATGTCACGCAAGAAAATGAAAGTCGCCTAAACGACCTCAGTTATCATCCAAGAAAATATTTCTGTCACAAATTAGGTCAAAAAGTGTCAATATTAGATACTAGGACCCTCAAATAAATTGCGAACGTTTGTCTCGTATACATAGAAGAGAAATGGATAATTTTAGAGTGTAACACCCCGGGCGAATCTCACGTCCTAATCACGCGTTTTAAAGTCGTATGAGCCTAAGAGGGTGTATGGCTACTGGTCAAACTGGCTTATAAGCGCTTTTTAGCTTATCTACGCGTTTGGTAAAATTAAAAGTGCTTATAAGTCATAAGTTGGTCTCCCCCAACTTATCAAATTTTAGCTTATAAGCACTTTGGGTTTGACCAAAATATTTACCATTCTATCCCTAAAATACTTCTTTTTAAAACAAAACTCTTCGTATTGTTTTACTCTATCTCAGTTCTTCAATACATATTAAGTGTTTGTTTCTTCTTTACAAACGCCGTGTGCATTTTTTAAGGTTTTTTTCTTAACGTTTGTTAATTTATACTCCACCCCTTCTAATTTATGATTGTATACTTATCATAACATAAATTATATTTATAAAAAAAGATATTATCTAATTATTTTTATAATTAAAAGAACATGATAAATAGGTAAAATCTATGTAGAATCTAAAATTTCGAAGAAAATAACGGTTTTAGTAGTGTAAATTGTTATAAGGTCATTTAAGTAATTTTAACATAAAAAGAGCTTATCAACACTTTTTAATCAAACAGTTTCAGCTACTTATTATTAATTTTAACACTTTTATCCAAACACGTAACTGCTTATTTTTTAAATCAGCTTCAACACTTAAAAATGATTTTCATCACCTAATGCTTATCAGCTACTCCAAAGCAGCTAAGCCAAACGAGTTCTAAGCCTAAAGCGGACAATATTACTAGTGGATTGATAAAGCAACTATAATTGAATATACTATTAAATATAAAAAAATATTAAATGAATTTTTTGGTAAAAGTTAAAAAGTGTAATCATGGATAATGGAAGGAGTATTTACAACCACAACAAGTGATGCGCGGAGAGGGTAGAGTGTACGCATAGATGGAAGGAGTATTTGCTTGACAAAAAAGAGAATAATACGCTTGAGATTTGAGAATATTAGAAAGAAAGATTGAGCAAAATTCTTATCAAGTGGAAAATATAAGTATTTGCTGTTCTAAAAGAACGGGATGTTCCAGATACGAAGATCAACACATCTAATTTTCTTAATAATTTTAAAACCATTTTTAGATTTCTAAAATGATGTATCTTAACTTCCATAAAATATTATAAAATAAATGTTTTACATTTAAAAATAGGCAAAACTTTTATGTTTATGGTAATAAAATAAAGGCTCATTGACTGTTTAAATATACCATTTTAACCTAATTTTTACAACTTTCAAACATTCAATTTTTTTTTTCTAATTTAAACTTTAATGTGATAGTTTCTTCTGTTGAACTTATTGATTATTAGTTTAACATTTTTTCACTACCAGTCAATTAATTGTTTAATTTTTGTATTCAGTCAACCAGCAGTTATTTAAATTAAAACAAAAATAGTACAAGTAATACTTTCTTCTTTGTTTTTTCATTCGCATTAGATCTTTAACTAATCTTAATTTAGGCTATATAAGACTTATTAAAAGCAAAAGTAATACCGCTCTGAGAATGAGAAGGGGGAAGAAACAAAAAGAAAACTAAAGGCCTAAAATTAATCTCACATATTCTTTGCTTCAACAGTTGTCTAACTGTAACCCAAAAAAGCCAAACCAAAATTCCCTTCCCTCTTTGATTTTCCCTTTCATGCCAGCAGCAACCAGAAATTAGCAGTTTTCTCCAATAAGGGTCTCTTTGAAATAGGTAAAAAAAAAAGGGAATAATCAGAGAAGAGTCAAAAAGAGTTATCATTTAATGTCGCTGAGAATTAAAGCAGTGGTTGATAAATTCGTACAAGAATTGAAAGAAGCATTAGATGCAGATATACAAGACAGGATAATGAAAGAAAGGGAGATGCAGAGTTACATTGAGGAGCGTGAACGTGAAGTTGCTGAGCGTGAAGCTGCTTGGAAAGCTGAGCTCTCTCGTCGTGAGGTAACCCCCACCCCCCGAACAAATTCTTTCTTTGAAAAGCTTAGTTTTTTGAACTTATTTTGGTGTTTCTTGAATTGGGTTTGATTGAATTTCTCAAAATATACTGAAGATTGCAAGTGGGGTATTTAGTTTGATTGTCTTTTAAAGATTCCATTTTGTTCAATTGACTTAATTACTCAAATTTAGCTGCTGATTGCAAGTGCAGTAATTTTTGTGAATACATTTTTTTTCCCCTGAAAAATGGAATAGATTTGTTAGATTATCTAAACTTCAAAGTGTGCTTGAAAAAAATGAGAACATTTTTTCTTTATTTTTGATTACTAAAATAGAAGGAACACAGTATAGGATGAGTAGGTTTCGCCCTGTCCTAACTCCTATGAAGACCAATATGTGCTTAATGGGGATGGATTAGTTTTAAAATCACATGGAGAAAAGTTAAATTTAAAGACCTATAGTTTATCCGAATTAATGCAGATTTATTATTAATAGCTAAGTTGCTCCGACATGGTAGTTTAGGTGCCGCACCCGTGTCGACACGACACGAGTATGGGCGTGGGTATGGATAATTTTGGGTACTTTGACCACGACGGACAAAAAAATTAGAGACAAAATACAATTTGATTGCTGAAATCAGAACTAAAACAAGGGTAAATTTGAAGAAAATAGCATATCTTATCTAGAGGAAATCAATCTTTTACTTATCTACAACTTGAGAATAAAAAGGAAATCCACACTTTACAAGCTATACGTAAGTAGTCCACAAAATTTCTCATAAATTAGAGAGATTTTTACTTTTTCTTAAATTATTTTTAGTCGGATCCCCGCACCCGTATCCGTACTAGGATCCGTATCGCCGAATCTTAAAATTTACATCTTGAAAGATCCGACCTCTAGATCCGCACCCGTGTCGGACACCCGCACCCGTGTCCTAGCAACTTAGATTAATAGAACATAATGGAACAAAGGACTCACATAGACTCAGTGACGAAGCCAGGAATTTTTCTTAGGTTGTTCAAACTTAAAAGAAGTAAAAAAAAACTATGACAAAGGGTGTTCAATATATGTTATATACCTCTAGAACCTAATATTTTACCTATATACCCAGTGTTATTTTCCGACGAATTGACCACCCTTACCCTAATGTAGCTTCGCCCATGATAGACTGTACCAACTAGTTGAGACTAACGTTTAGCTGTTGTTGTACTTGCATCAGATCAGATGTTTGTCAAATGTCTTTGTAGTTTGTCTGGAGACGTGTATGTCAGTATTGTATAAGTACAAATAAGAGAACCTCTAGTTTTAGAGAAATTCCGATTTGCCTGAAACCACAGTACTTACTAGTATTGGAATGAAATAAGCCCGAATAGAGTAGAATGGACACATTACGTTCATTTATCTAATCCTACTCGTTTAGGATTGAGGCATTGTTGATCTATTGATGATTGGTTGATTGAATGGAATCTATTGATTAGTTTATATCCTTTCATATTATGCTTGAGAAAAATTAACGATGGAGGGACATAGTACAGGACATGTAGTATTTATTGTTTCAATTCATAAGTGAGATTTTCATTTATTTATAGTAGAGCTTTAGACCCTTCAATGGAATGAATGAAATGAAATGACAAATTTACTCCATCATGTTAAAAGGATACTTGTCCACCTCTTAATGTGAATATGTAATGCCAGTTTTCTTGGAATTTCATGTGGTTTAAAAGGTTGGGCTAAGCAACCTACTACCCGGGCTAGCCAACCAGGTTTACACTCACCTAATATGGTTAAAGCATCCTTGTTACAAACTTACAAGCGTTGGATTAGCGTAACAGTATAGATTGGACTTGATGAAGTACAAGGTAAGTTGTGCTACTGGCATATCAAATATCAACATAAATGAGAGGATAGCCCTTGCTTAATTTTACCTCTGGTCATCTATTTAACTGAGGGTTTATAACCTAATTTACTTACCAGAGTGTCAGCAACATGTTTTGTTTCTAAAATGAATTAACGAATCCGTGTAGTCTAAGGTTGATCTTATTGGTTAAACACCAGCCAGTAGGATTTTTCGCAATAATTAGACCGTGTATACTAAGGTTGTAGAATTTGTGCTAGTGTTGTTGTAAATCTTTCTCTATAAAGACCAGCTGAGTGGCATGTCAAATATGGTAGATAACACATTTAACTCCTGGAGTTGAATCAGAAATTATTTCTCAGTGATTTTGTTTTGTGAAAATGGAAGTTGAATCGTTGGCTTTTATCTTTAAAAGAACAGGTGCTTCACACATTCAGCAGTAATTCTACAGATGTTCCAGTTAAAATTACTTGAATAAGGAACTCAAGAAGATAGAAATGATTCGGCTAGCCTCCTGTAGATGTAACCCCTCACATGAAATACATATTCTGCACTTGCACACAATGGCCTTCAGACTCTAGGACTAACAGAGTGATGTGACTCTAGAAAAATGCCTTCTCTCACTTATATGTGTACGCAATGTATAGTGGCTTTGAATCAATCTCATAATTTACAAGATTATCATATTGGAGCGATCAGATAGAAATTTTATCAAGTTCTAGCTTGCCCAAGTGATTCCTGTATATGTTATTATTCAAGAGATTAAATAGGGTTGGCAGATTTGTGGTATCTGTAAAGGTGATTAAGGGATCAGATGTGCCCCTTCATAGTTCATATTGCAGGTCATTATCTTATTTGTAACCATATTAGAGGCCTTCCGCGTCAACATCTCATATGGAAACTTGATGTAATGCATGATACTGTAATATGTGATCATGGAGCCTCCTTTGACATGTTTAAAAGAAGGCCCAGCCCTTGGAGCCGCATGTATTAGAACTCAAAATTTTCTTGTATGAAATCAATGTGTTAGTTGTTGCTGCGTTTACTACTATTTGAGTGCAAAATTGAATGGCTATTCAGGTTTTCCATTTAAAAGACTATACTTCCTCTTGAAAACCATTCCTCCCGGCCCCACATCTTGTTGACATGAAGAAAGTTATGAAATTCTAATTGCTTGCTGCATAACTTTCAGCTAGGCTAGCCATTCCATTATATTTTATTTCAAAATTAACCTGCCCAAAAAAGCCTTCCATTCATCAAATTTTAGTGGATGGATCTTTATCAGTAGTGATTCTGTGTGCCATTTGGCAGCTATGTTGCGCGGACTCTCCAAAATGTAGCCACACCCGTGTCGGATCCTTAAAAAATGCACTACTTTTGGAGGATCCGACACGTATCCAGCCACATTTTAGGAGAGTCTGAGCAACATAGTTTGGCAGTGACCAATTCTGGAGCTTAGAAGAATCCACATTCTGATTGGATGCAACAATTTGAATGTTGGCCATGTAGATTTTGCCAACAATTGATTTCCAAATGTAGGTGAGAGATGTGTAAATGCTGAAATTTTCGCAATTAAGATAACTATTACATTTTGCTTACTACTACTGCTGGTAAGCTGTTCCAACAATAGTTAGTTTACTTGCTCTGTGTCACCTATGGATCTCAAATATGGAATTAGAGGCTCCAAGTTTCCTAGAAAGGTGGTCTAATGAATGATAACATGCTCAACATTCACAACAGGGTCTATTTATATGAGTTTAAGGTTCAGTGCAGAAACATACATTAGTCGAAGAAGGAAATATATGGTCGTCTTGTGTTGTTTAGGTTTTGTTACAGTTGCAAATATGAGTTAAGTATTTAATGTATCTACCTTTATGATAAATGATGTTCCCTTGAGGATTTGTAACATGTCACACTTTTGATCCCAGGCAGAAATTGCTCGGCAAGAAGCCCGGTTAAAGATGGAGAGGGAAAACCTTGAGAAAGAGAAAAGTGTGCTAATGGGAACTGCATCAAATCAAGATAACCAAGATGGAGCTCTCGAAATAACAGTTAGCGGCGAGAAGTATCGTTGTCTGAGATTTGCAAAAGCAAAGAAGTGAAGCACTAAAAGTAGGAAAAAGTTTCACTCATATGTTTATTTATACAGCTAGTTTGCTGGATGCTCGTATAAAATTTATTCAAGATTGAACTTATGCAGCCTCTCTTACTTAGAGAAGAAAAGAAATTTAGATCTGCTCCTCCTTGAAATTTTCGGATAAGATAGCCTGAAATTTTTCTGTTGTTCCTCTTTGAGGCTTGAGCTTGGAAATCAGGGGGCAAGTGCATTGATAGCCATTCTGAGGGATGCTATTTAGAGATTATCCCGTACTTATTTTGTCCTGAAATTTCAAACTAAAAATCATAAATTCCAGGACAACTTAGAACATTTTTGTCCTGAAAAGCTGAAATTCAGGACGCATTAGCTAATTCCTAAATAGCAGCCGTTTAGAATGGCTACCTGGTGTCATTTCTACGGAAATTAGTTCCACCTAATTTGCTCTTCCTTGGACCCCTGAAGCCCAAGCTTATCCGAGCTTTTTCTTCCTTCGGCTTCAAACAATTCATTGATCACGTTCAACTACACTGTATAAAGGATAAGCGGTCACTGTAAACATAATTCAGGAGTCTATCCTATAGAGAGCAAGGGTAGTGCTCACCAACATAGTGTTGTGTAATTTGTGCAGAAAGGTACTGTTTGGACTAAGACTGTAAAGTGGGCCGGTCCGGCTCGAGCTCGGACCAGGCCCGCGAGCCCATATGGGTAGTGGGTCTAAACGGGCCGACCCGTTTAAGCCCCGGCACAGTTGGTTCCTTAAGCCCATGTGAGACGGTCCTCCCCTTTGAGCCCGCGAGCCCGAGACCGTTTGGGCTCGGGACCGGCTTCCTAAATGGGCCGGTTCAACCGGGCCCAACGACTTTTTTTAAAAAAAGAAAATATATTCTGAGTAAAGGCCAACGGTTGGATATTTAAAATATAGCCGTTGGCTTGCAAAAAGAGCTGTTTGGCACTTTGAAAAATAGCCATTTTGCCCCCCACCCC
>ML289855.1:0-13596 GCA_005239495.1 Nicotiana undulata | reverse complement strand
TCAGGTTAACCCTAGTACCGGGTCAAATCAAGTTCAACCGGGAATTAACACTGTTATTGGTGGTATTTTATATTACGATCCAAGAAAAGATCGTGAAGAATTGGCAAAAATGGTTACTGTTATGTGCTTACCCTATAGTTTTCCTTCTAACCCTCACTTTGTGCATTATATTAGAAGAGTTTTTAATTCTACTTATAAAGAATGACCTCGCCCAACCGTAAAGAGGGATATTTATAAATATAAACATGAATATGAACATTATTTGCGTTATTTATGAGCACCTTACAAATCAGGATTGGGCTAATGTTAAAATGCTTGTAGAGTTTTTAGAAAAATTTCATATTGCTACAAATGAATTATCTGGGAAATATTATCCTACTATTTCTAACTGTTTAGTTTGTCTTGCAGAACTTGCTGGTTTGTTTAATCAATTTTCATAGGGTGGGGTAATTTGTGAACTTGCTATTGGTTCTATGAGACAAAAGTTTAAAAAATATTTTTCCCTATCCCCCTATTTAAGGTGTTGCTGCCTTGTTATCATACTATGAAATTAGGAGGTCCTCAATTTTGGTATACAAATATTTATAATGGTTTAGCACTTGAAGATGAGGAATTGTCTACACTTCCGGAAGCAAAAGCTTTAATTAAAATAAATGCTCAAACTATTTATAATGCTTATCAATTTACCTTAGATCAAGCTAGACCAAATGTTCCAACTCCTACTTCTTCTAGTTCGCAATCATCTAAAAGAACTGTGAGAGTAAGAGCACTTAGTGCTTGGGCGGGGTTCAGGGATTCTCAAGGTTCCACGGCTAGTGATAATTCACAACTAAATGAGCTTGAAGTTTATTTGTCGCATGGACTTGAAGAAGTGAATCCCGATGGCTCCTTTAATATTTTGGAATGGTGGAAGGACAAAGAATAACACTTTTCGGTTCTTTCAAGGATGGCTCGAGACATTTTAATTATTCAACTTTCAACAGTGGCATCAGAGAGCGCTTTCAGTCAAGCGAGACTTCAACTCGGTGATGATAGTAGGTGAATTAGACTATATTTTCACCCTTAATGAACCATACTTTAATATGTTTTAAGTGCAAATAATGATAACAAAATGCTCAGATTAGTGTTTTTATTCTTTGCAGGATATAATCTATGATGGGAGATACTTTGGAGCATTTTGGAGTCAATTAAATGAGTTAAGGCCAATTGAGAAGAACCCTGAGAAAAGAACAAGAAAAAGGCGAAGATTGCTGGAAAGGATCCCACCGCGACCGCGGTCGATTGCGGCTGGAGCGCGGTGGGCAAGGCAGCGAGAATCAGAATGGTGGTCATTCACCGCGGCCGCGGGCGAGCACTGAAAAGTCAGAAAAAGTGAAGGACCAAAGTGCAAAACACGGGAATAATTAGCCTAAACCTATTTAAACATTATAAACTCGTCCAAGAGACTATCAAGCTTATTTTAGACTCAAGTAGGAGGCAAGAACAAGTGTGAGAAGACAAGCAACAATTAGAGTTTTTCTATTCTCTTTCTTTTACCTATATTTTGAGAATTATGATTTCTTTTGAGTTTTTATTGTTTTTGAGCATGAGTAGCTAACTTCTTTAATCTAAGGTTTTGGTGGAACCCGTTGAGGATGAACTTATTGTTATCTTAAATATAATTTTGCTTGGTTTTCAATCTCTATTTGTTCAACTACGTTCTTGTTGTAGTTGATTGAAGGGACCTCAATTAGCTGTTCCTATTTAGTGTGTATCTACTCGAGAGAGAGTGCATATTTAGGTAATTGTTGAACAGTACCACTCCCGGAGTATAGGAGAGATCCATAACCGAGGATTTAAAGGTTGGATTTGAGATAACGATACCTTGGGTGGAATCTAAAGTGAACTGTAATGCAATTTAGCTAGCGTAACTTGAGAGAGTGCGTCTAGTAGATTATCATAATTACTTGAGAGAGATTTATGATAGCATGAGTGTTCATGATTGATAGAGATAACTAACCCAAAACTATAGGAAATATACAAGAAGGGATCCCATCAACGGGGAAAACCATAACGTTAGACCTTTATCGCATCTGTTGACATCTAAACATTAGTTGTCTTTTAGTTTGTTTAATTTCTTCAGCTGTAGTAGTAAAAATACCAAAAAGTGATATTCATAACCTTTGGGGAAATTTATTATTGGGAATCTAGTAGTCTAACAACAACATTTGATACGTTAGTTCCCTGTGGGATTCGACTCTGGGCAAAATACTCAGATTATGTTTGCAATGCCCGCTTAGTCTTTTAATAGACATAGTTGAGCTTGATCAAATTTTGGCGTCGTTGCCGGGGAATTAACGGTATTATCAATTGTAGTTGGAGGAAAATACGAAATTCTTAAGTGTAGTCAATTTTCTTTGATTTCATACATATATTGAATTTCTAACGTTTGCTGAATCGGTTGTACAGGTGCATGCCTAGAAACTCATCGAGAACTGGTGAAGTATTTGAAGCCTTACCAGACCCGAAAAAGTTTTCAAGGCCTTGAGCAGGGCCAACTGGAAAAGCAAGCAACAACCACTCATTGAACACATTGAAACAAACATGGTAGATCTGAATGACAAGAACAACAATAATAATGGGGAAGATGTGGTTGACCCAGCCGCACAAATTTAGATATATAATAATAATAGATAGATAATATTATATTATATATCTATCTATAAACAAAAAATTTGCGGCGCTTGGGGTTCCCATTGCACCTGAGGCGCCTTTATATGACTGGGCAAAACCCACAACGGAGAATTTTGCAACCGCGATCATGATCCCTCAGATAGAAGCTGAGTCCTTCCAAATCACAAATAATATGTTGCACTTGTTGCAGACTAAGAGGCTATTTTCGGGGTCATACATTGAGGATCCCCAACAACATTTGAAGAACTTCCTGTCGATCTGTAACACTCAGAGGCAACCAAACGTCACTCCGGAGGCAATAAGACTGTTATTGTTTTCGTTCTCACTAGCAGGAGTAGCCCATACTTGGCTTACCTCGCTCCCTATCAATTCCATTAATACATGGGGGAGTTGGTCAAGCAGTTTTTTAATAAATTCAATCCACCAAACAAGACATCGCAACAAATTGATGAGATCTTGAGCTTCAGGCAGAAGCCTATGGAGAAACTGCAGGAGACATGGGAACGGTTTAAAGGGATGTTGGTAGTGTGTCCTCACCATGGTATTCCAGAATAGATGTTGGGGCAGCGATTTTATATGGGTCTGGCTGATGGTGTGAAAGTTACGGTTGATGCTTCAGCTGGTGGAGCATTCCTGAGCAAAACATGGAGAGAGAGCCAAATCCTACTCGATAAAATGGCACAAAATTCAGGATGGACAGCCAGGGGTGCACCTATTAACCCAGTGGTTCACTCAGTGCCATTAGATCCATCTAACTTTATTGCTGAAAATATGGCAACTTTGATGACACAGATGAGCATACTTACGAAGAAGGTAGAAGAGTCAAGGCAAAATCAGCAAGTTCATATTGTGGATACTACCAACGGGGGCTTATGCACATCTTGCATTAGTCAACCTATTGATAATCAGTGGAATGCAGATTGCGATCATCCTCACTACCCGGAGAATATGAATTATGTGTCAAACTATGGAGGCCAGAGACAGGGTGGACAGAATTGGGGTTAACAAGCTCAGCCGTACAAACCACCTCATCAGCAGCATAACAGTGGAAACATGGGTGCCATGAGACTTCATGGTAATGTGGCACCTTACCAAAGGCCACAAAGGCTTAACAATCAAAATAAGCAACAGGCGTATCACCCCCCTCAGCAACAACATGGGGGGGAGACAAGAAGATGGGTTTTCTAGACTGGAAGCGATGATGCAACATGTGATTGGGTCAACTGCCAAAATCAGCGAGAGAGTAGATGCACACGAATCAACTATTAAAAATATTGAAGTGCAGATGGTCCAAATCTCAATGTCCTTAAATAATCGTCCTCTTGGGACTTTGCCTGCAGACACGCAGGTAAATCCTAAGGACCAGGGCCCAAAGTAGCTAATGGCAGTGAGTCTCCGCAATGGCAGGGACTTAGACCTGGAACAAGAGATAGCTCGTGAAAGCAGACAGGCCGGGACACTGGTACTAGTGCCGATTGAACTTGATGATTCAACAAACCTGACCAAGGTAACAGTGCAACCTGCTGAAGGAGAACCTAATGGACAGAGTGAGGCTGAAAAAGAAGTGGAGATATCCCAGGAGCCGGTAGTTGAGGTGGTGGCTGAGAAAGAAAAGTCCCAAATCACTGGGAAAAAGAGACCGCCAACTCCATTCCCTCAGCGGCTGGCCAAATACCAAAAGGATGAACAATACAAAAAGTTCTTGGATATGCTGAAACAGATACATGTAAACATTCCTCTAATTGATGCTCTGAAGGAGATGCCTGGATATGCGAAGATGATGAAGGACTTGATGTCCTGAAAATTCGATTTCCAAGACTTGGCAACTATGACTCTTACTCATACTTGCAGTGCTGTAGTGACACGACCAATTGCAGAGAAGTTGTCTGATCCAGGGAGTTTTACAATTCCATGCACCATTGGCAATTTTGCTTTTGCCAGAGCACTGTGTTATTTGGGGTCCAGTATTAGTCTCATGCCCCTGGCCATTTACAAGAGACTGGGGATTGGTAGAGCCATACCAACTTCTATGTTATTGCAGCTGGCTGACAGGACAGTAAAGAGACCGTCAGGCATTCTGGACGATGTGTTGGTGCAACTGGGGAAGTTTGTGTTCCCTGCTGATTTTGTGATACTGGACTGTAGAGTGGATGAGGATATTCCCATAATTTTGGGAAGGCCATTCTTGGCCACAGGCAGAGCCCTCATTGATTGTGAAACTGGGGAGACCAAGATGAGACTAAACGATTAAGAAATCACATTCAATGTGCAAAAATCCATGAGCCGACCAAGTGAACTCGCCAATTGTTCTCTCATTGATGTTGTGGATGTGATAGTGGAGGAAGATGATGCGTCCTTAACTATTGAGGACCCCCTTGCTGTATGTTTGATGAATTTGGGTGAGGTAAATGGGGAAGAATTGGTAGAATGGGTGTTAGCCCTTGAAGGAAAAGGGGTCTGGCCGAGGGCTCTCGAGTTTGAACCATTGCACTTAGAGAAAAGAGAGAGCCCGCAAGCCAAACCATCTGTGGAAGAACCACCCAAACTGAAGTTGAAACCACTGCCAGCCCATCTCAGGTACGCGTTTCTTGCACCTAACTCTACTCTACCTGTTATTATCTCATCAAGTTTGTTAGATGTGTAGGCAAATCAGTTGTTACAGGTACTCGCTGAGTGCAAGACTGCCATTGGGTGGACCATGGAAGACATCAAAGGGATCAACCCGGTATACTGTATGCACAAATTTCTCCTGGAAGATGGACACAAACACCAAAGGAGGCTGAACCCAAACATAAAGGAAGTGGTGAAGAAAGAAATTATCAAGTGGTTAGATGCGGAAATCATTTTCCCCATCTCTTACAGCAACTAGGTTAGCCCAGTGCAATGTGTTCTAAAAAAGGGTGGCATGGAGGTTGTGAAGAATGACAATAATGAGCTGATATCGACAAGAACCTTCACTGGCTGGATAATTTGCATGGATTACAGAAAGCTAAATCTTGCCACCCGGAAAGACCACTTCCCACTTCCCTTCATCGATCAAATGCTCGACAGGCTGGCAGTGAGGTCTCACTTTTGTTTCCTGGATGAGTACTCGGGGTACAACTAAATTTCCATTGCCCCAGAAGACAGGGAAAAGACCTCCTTCATATGTTCCTATGGGATATTTTCCTTCAGAAGGATGCCATTCGGCCTCTGCAATGCACCTTCCATATTTCAAAGGTACATGATGGCCATATTCACTAACATGGTCGAAGATATCATGGAGGTATTCATGGATGTTTTCTCAGTACTAGGAAATTCATTTGATGAGTGCCTAGCAAATCTGACCCGTGTACTAAAGAGGTGCATTGAGACAAATCTTGTGCTTAATTGGGAGTCATTTCATGGTACACGAAGGGATCGTCTTGGGTCACTTGGTGTCGAGCAAAGGAATTGAGGTGGATCACGCCAAAGTAGATGTGATTGAAAAGCTTCCACCACCCACATCAGTGAAAGCTATACGTAGCTTCCTTGGGCACGCCGGGTTCTACCGGAGATTCATCAAAGATTTCTCCAAAATAGCCAACCCTCTCTATAAGTTGCTTGAAAAAGATAACCCCTTTGTGTTTTCTAATGATTGCAGGGTGGATTTTATGGAGCTGAAAAAGCGGCTAGTCACGGGCCCGATAATTGTTGCCCCTGACTGGGAGAAACCATTTGAGCTCATGTGCGATGCCAGTGACTACGCAGTGGGAGCCGTGTTAGGACAGCGAAAGGATAAGGTAATGCACCTAATCTACTACGCAAGTAGGACACTGAGTGGAGCTCAGTTTAACTACACGGTGACCGAGAAAGAGATGTTGGCGGTAGTGTTCGCCTTTGACAAGTTCAGATCATACTTGATCGGGTCGCAGGTGGTTCTGTACACTGATCATGCAGCCATCATATATCTGATTGAGAAGTAAGAATCCAAGTCACACATAATTCGTTGGGTGCTGTTGCTGCAAGAATTCGATTTAGAGATTCGTGACCGCAAGGGCACGGAGAACCAAGTCGTTGACCACCTGTCGCGACTTGAAGGTGTCGAGAATGCAGTAGAAGCAGAGGATATTCTGGAAACCTTTCCAGACGATCAGCTACTCGCCACAAGCATGGAAGATGTGCCATGGTATGCAGACATTGCAAACTACCTGGCAAGTGGTATTGAGCCTTATGAACTTTCATCTGTCCAAAAGAAAAGATTCAATCGTGATTGCCGCAATTATTGTTGGGATGAACCTCACTTGTTTAGAATTTGTATTGATAACATGATCCGGAGGTGTGTCCCCGAGATAGAGCAATTTTCTATTTTGCAGGCTTGTCACGCATCAGCATATGAAGGACATTTTGGAGGAGTTCGAACAACAGCTAAGGTTCTAGAGGCCGGATTCTACTGGCCAACTGTGTTCAAAGATGCTCACCAATGGGTGAAGGGTTTTAACGAGTGTCAAAGGACGGGGAACATAACCCGTCATCATGAGATGCCCATGAACTCGATACAAGAAGTGGAGGTGTTTGATGCTTGGGGGATTGACTTCATGGGTCCCTTTGTCAGCTCCTATGGCAATAAGTACATACTTGTTGTTGTATATTATGTGTCCAAATGGGTGGAAGCTGCAGCACACCCCACCAATGATGCAAGAGTAGTGGTGGAGTTCTTGAAGAAAAACATATTCACCCATTTTGGGATACCAAGGGCCATTATCAGTGACGGAGGCACCCACTTTTGCAATCGTGTCTTCGACAAGATGCTAGCAAAGTATGATGTGCGCCACAAGGTGGCAACCCCTTATCACCCTCAGACAAGCGGGCAGGTTGAGATATCAAATTGAGAAATCAAGAGTGTGCTAACAAAAACGGTTAACGCCACAAGAACTGATTGGACGAAAAAGCTTGATGACGCACACTGGGCCTATAGAACTGCATTCAAAACGCCAATTGGTATGTCTCCGCACAAGTTGGTGTTTGGAAAGGCCTGTCACCTGCCTGTAGAACTAGAACATCGAGCTTGATGGGCACTGGAACAATTGATCTTGGATTTTGATGTTGCGGGCGCAAGTAGAGTCACTGAGCTGCATGAGTTGGAAGAATTCAGGTATCAAGCATTTGAAAGCTCGAGGCTGTATAAATAAAGAATGAAGAGGTTACACGACAAAAACATTGTGGACCGCAACTTCAAACCCGTAAATAAAGTACTACTCTATAATTCAAGATTGAGATTATTTCCGGGTAAGCTCAAGTCCCGATGGTCTGGACCATTTCGAGTGGTCGAAGTGTTTCCCAATGGTGTCGATTGCTACTGAAGATGGGTCCAACGCCTTCAAGGTTAATGGACAGAGATTAAAACTGTATGTGGGGATGAATGAGACCAAGGAGTTGTCTGTGGTGCATCTTTTTGAACCTCAGAGGTTGAGCGAGCCTTAAATGCGCTCATTCTGCGCCATGCCCAACGTTAAATTAGGCGCTTCATGGGAGGCAACCCATTGATTGTTGTATTCGTCGTGCCGCGACGTTTAATCAAGCGTTGCGTGGGAGGCAACCCATGATTTTAGTTGTTCTTTCTTTTCTGTGTGTTATGGGTGATGTGCATGCGACTAACCCATTATGAAGTGTGCAAGACAATCTTGGAGGTGTGTGGAGAAAAGACGAAGTCATAAAACAACTCTGGTAAGGTAAATGTGTGAGGAAAACAAAGCAAAAGTCGAGCTTCAGTCACCGCGGTCGCGGTAGAAACCCAGTTTTCTGAACCTTGACGTACGTTCATCACCACGACCGCGGCAAAACACCAATTTTCTGAATCACCATCATCGCGACCACAGAAAAAACGGGTACTCTCTGAATCACACCGCGACGCGACCGCGACAAAGGGGAAACTTTCTGAACCTCCCTTCTCGCCTCGTCCGCGACGGGTCGTCTGCCCGCCCAGGTAAGTGTTCATTTGAATTTTTTTTCTTTCTTTTTTTTAACTTTTCCCCATTCTTCTAAAACCTAACCACTTACCCCACCTCCCCCACTTTCCCCACATCACAAAAATAGACCTAAAAACCTAAATTCCCCTCACGCCTCTCCCCTCTCTCTCCAGATTTCCCCCCTTCTTCCTCTTCCTCAACTCGCGCCTTTCTCTTTCTTATCTCCATTGCTATCCACCCACTGCTCTCATCCACATCCCTGCTCAAGTAAGTCTCTCCTCCCCTCTCCTCTTTTAATTATTTTTACTATTTTTCTATTTTCTTGTAGTTCATTGTTGTATTGTAGCTGTAAAGGTGATTCTCCACCATATTTAGGCTAGATTTTTTTGGGTTTTGATTTAGGATGTCTTGGTGTAAAGATTGACTATGGTGGGAGAAATTCTACTTAGTTGGAGTGACATTGGTACTTATTTATGGTTGAAATTGAGGAGGATGTGTTCCATATAGGGCTAATATATGCTTGTCACGAATTATGCCCACCTGATGTTTGTAAAATTTCCCCATTGAGCGAATATTTGGTATTGTGACCGTCGTGGTGGTGAAGTCTCACTAATCACCCGATAGGCACACAAACTGTTCACTCTTTGACAATAAATCTTGTTGTCACAAGTACCATGTCTCAGTCAAGGAAAAGAAGAACCCAGGCCAACACTAGCCAGTTTGACTCCACCCGGTTTGTTTCAAAAGATGCTTAAGATAGATTTGAGGCAAAAGCGGCCAGGAAAATGGTCCACGAAGTTCCGATTGACAGGGCAGCACTACAGTATGAATGCCCAGAGATGTTCACTGAAATAAAGAGACGCCAATTAGACATCTTCTTTGAAGAACCTGAGGAGGCTAATATCTTGATGGTTCGGGAATTCTATGCGAATTGCCCGGCACATGAGAACCGGGTGGTCACAGTCCGACGGACCAAGGTGAATGCGTCACTGAAGGCCATACGC
This sequence comes from Nicotiana undulata, assembly GCA_005239495.1. Taxonomy (NCBI): domain Eukaryota; kingdom Viridiplantae; phylum Streptophyta; class Magnoliopsida; order Solanales; family Solanaceae; genus Nicotiana; species Nicotiana undulata. The sequence continues at coordinate 3,992 of ML289855.1, read as the reverse complement.
CAGGCGTACCGTCTTCCAGCCTTCTCTAGGGATATTTATCACTACTAACTTCATCAGAAACCACGGGTCAATTGAACCATGCTTGTGCAGACAATCTGTGCGGAAGGGGTGCCCACATGGGTAAAACATGGCATCACGCTGAACTCCAATTCTTTCACTTGGGAGGCCAAATGTTGGTTCACCATAATATGCAGCCGCCTGTTTCCCTCCAGCAATACCACTTATGTCAATCCCACTCATGCGGTGATGGTTTGGTGTTTTGTCAATCGGTTTGACTTCGATGTGGCCCAGGTGCTCCATGATGAAATGTTCATCAGATCGCCTGAGATAGTGAAAGGGTTCTAATTCCCTTCACTAGTCACCAGGTTGTGCTGAATAGCCAGGGTCCCTGAGAATCGCCTCCTTGATAGAAAACTGGCAAAGAAGGCCCCGTTCAAAGCTAGCAAAATATCAGTGGGCAAAGAGCAGTCGGTCCCTCTTGCTGTAGATGACGAGGATGAGATTGTACCTGATGTTGCACCACCTAGGCAATCCCATGATGAAGCGGGTCCTTCTCCACCTCGTCGGAGCACCAGTCTGTCTAACTTGGAGGAAGATGTGGCTGGCCTTCGCACCTCGGTGGACAACTTGAATGTCAGAATGGATGCTATGGCCACCCAAAATGCCAAGTCCGAAAAGCGGATAATGGCCTGGTTTTGTGCATTAGGGCGCGCCTATCATCTCGACCTGACCATCGTCTCTGATGACGACTGAACACCAGGGAAGTCTCCTTACCTCACCGTGCTTTACCTTTTTTGACATGGGGACATGCCAACTTTTTAAGTGTGGGGTGGGGGATCTTTTTGTTGTTGTATATGTTTGATAATTTTAGTTTTGTTGGTTGTTGATAATTGAATTTGTTTCTATTTGACTAGTATTGACCGGGCCCGAAGACGGACGCCTTTCGACGGGTCTCTTGAGGGTATTGAGTCGAGTTAAAAAAAAAGACTCTTCCCGACGATGGACATGTTCTTAAGGGAAGTTAGTCCAAAGAAAATACCAAAAAAAAAATTATTTTCTTTTTAGGTAGTGTAGTAACTTACCCTTGGTTTTTCTTTTGACCACGGTTCTTTTCCAAGGGTTTAGCTTGAACCGGGTATAGTTAGTTTTCTTTTTTTAATTTTTTTGTTGTTAGGTTTTTTTTGGGCAAGGAGCTGAATGGCAAAAATGCACCCCTTAGTGTGTTACACCCGAAGACCAAAGACCCTAGGGTGTGACGCTTAGGCTCATTTGTTGACTCTTGTAGATGCCTTAATTTTGCATGTTGTAACTAACTTGAATGCTCAGTGGAGTGTTTTGATGAACCAATCTGGAGTGAATTATGTGCCATGTGTGTGTAAGGTATTTTGCATTGTACTCTATGTCCACATTTGATACCTAGAACTTGCCCTATGTGTGTGCAAAGAGAAATAGTAGTTTGTTCAATCTTAGAAGTGATATTGGCATTTCTTTGTTAAACCAGACATAAATACGTATCCACCTGATTGCAATTCACCATAGTTAACCCCTTTGAGCTTATAAGCCTGTTTTGTTGGCAACCACATTACAAACCGTACCCAATTGTTTGAATAGCCTGCCTGTTCAACCCTATACCTCCTATAAGCACTTGAATTGTAGAGAACATGTAAAAGTCTAAGTGTGGAGTGGTGGTCTGGTTTTTGAGTTGAATCGACGAAATAGAAAGAATGGTGCGAAGCATAAAAGAATGAACACCACTGGAAAAAAAAAATAGGAAGAAAGAAGGACAATGAATAAATACAGTCCTTGACGAGTGGTGAGTTGAAGAAAAACAAATGCACCTAATGAAATTTTGGGGTAATCTAAAGAGAGTGGTGGAAATTCTGGCCAAACATAAGAATGGGCTGAAAGCTACAGTAGTTGTATTAAAACTGCTTAGGGAGGTTAGTCACTATATCTAAAGATATCCTACTCGTCCCTTAGCCTACACTACAACCAAATGAAGACCTAATTGATCTTAGAATGAATGGACTCGATTAGTAGAGTAATACACTACGGGCAAGCCTATGGTCTATCTTTGTGGCATATGAATGTTCTTTCTGAGAGTGAGTGAATTCTTTCTACTTTAAGTTCCTATTTGTTCTTAATATTACTCTTGTGGAACTACTCTCGATTGTGTGATGTGAGGGCATGTGATTCATGACGGAAAGGTAAGTCTTGACCTCTGTGTAGAGTACTTTGAGGAAGTAAGAATATGGCATGGCATGTGAGAGTCGCCGCTTGAGGCATAGATGTTACACGGCTAGGTACAATGCTTGTAAAATGTTCGTGGTGTGACACCGTAGGGAAGTGCTTGATAAGATTAGGCCTGTAGAGTGTGGTTTTGCTGCTCGAGGACGAGCAACAATTTAAGTGTGGGGTGTTGATAGTAGGTGAATTAGACTATATTTTCACCCTTAATGAACCATACTTTAGTGTGTTTTAAGTGCAAATAATGATAACAAAATGCTCTGATTAGTGTTTTTATTCTTTGCAGGATATAATCTATGATGGGAGATACTTTGGAGCATTTTGGAGTCAATTAAATGAGTTAAGGCCAATCGAGAAGAACCCTGAGAAAAGAACAAGAAAAAGGCGAAGATTGCTGGAAAGGTTCCCACCGCGACCGCGGTCGACCGCGGCTGGAGCGCGGTGGGCAAGGCAGCGAGAATCAAAATGGTGGTCTTTCACCGCGGTCGCGCCGCGTTCCTGCCGCGGGCGAGCACTGAAAAGTCAGAAAACGTGAAGGACCAAAGTGCAAAACACGGGAATAATTAGCCTAAACCTATTTAAACATTATAAACTCGCCCAAGAGACTATCAAGCTTATTTTAGACTCAAGTAGGAGGCAAGAACAAGTGTGAGAAGACAAGCAACAATTAGAGTTTTTCTATTCTTTTTCTTTTACCTTTATTTATAGAATTATGATTTCTTTTGAGTATTTATTGTTTTTGAGCATGAGTAGCTAACTTCTTTAATCTAAGATTTTGGTGGAACCCGTTGAGGATGAACTTATTGTTATCTTAAATATAGTTTTGCTTGATTTTCAATCTCTATTTGTTCAACTACGTTCTTGTTGTAGTTGATTGAAGGACCCTCAATTAGTTGTTCCTATTTAGTATGTATCTACTCGAGAAAGAGTGCATATTTAGGTAATTGTTGAACAACACCACTACCGGAGTATAGGAGAAATCCATAACCGAGTGTTTAAAGGTTGGATTAGAGATAACGATACCTTGGGTGCAATCTAAAGTGAATTGTAATGCAATTTAGCTAGCGTAACTTGAGAGAGTGCGTCTAGTAGATTATCATAATTACTTGAGAGAGATTTATGATAGCCAGAGTGTTCATGATTGATAGAGATAACTAACCCAAAACTATAGGAAATATACAAGAAGGGATTCCATCAACGGGGAAAACCATAACCCTAGACCTTTATCGCATCTGTTTACATCTAAACATTAGTTGTCTTTTAGTTTGTTTAATTTCTTCAGCTGTAGTAGTAAAAATACCAAAAAGTGATATTCATAACCTTTGGGGAAATTGATTATTGGGAATCTAGTAGTCTAACAACAACATTTGATACGTTAGTTCCCTGTGGGATTCGACTCGGGGCAAAATACTCAGATTATATTTGCAACGCCCACTTAGTCTTTTAATAGACATAGTTGAGCGTGATCAGTGATCATAGAGCGTCTATGAGGGAGAGCTTGGAAAAATCAGTACTCTTCAGAGATTGGATCCGTTCGGAACGAAGAAACTTTGGACTTGCTGAATCACAACCAGAGATAGACGAAGCTTACGAAGAAATGCTAGCTGAACTTGCGTAGGATGCTGCTTCGCCCGGAAGCGGTGATGAACAAGCTTCTTTTCCGCCGCCACCAACGGAAATTTCTCCGAACCTTGAAGGATTTATGAAATTTGTAAGAGATATAATGTAAACTAATATGTAACTTG
>MDKH01095910.1:0-28612 GCA_005239495.1 Nicotiana undulata | reverse complement strand
ATTACCCAATGTTTTTCATCACTTTTAAATAAAAAATCAAGAATTTTCATGGTAAAAATTGAGAGTTTTGGTAGAATTAAAGAATTTTGTAAAAATCGAATCTTTACCTCGAATTGAGGTCGGATTTTGAAACTAATTGCATATTCGGGCTCGGGGGTGAATGGGTAAACGTAATTTTGTCCGAACCCCGAGTTTGGACCAAGCGGGCCCGAGGTCGGATTTTAACTTTTTTTGAGAAAACTTAGGAAAAATAAGTTAGTTCCTTTAGCATTAATTAATGATATTAAGTTAATTATGGTTAGATTCGAGTGTATTGGAGGTGAATTTAAGAGGAAAAGCTATAATTGAAGAGTGAATGACTTGCGAAGTTGAGGTAAGTTGTCACGACCCAAAATCCAACTCAGGTCGTGATGGCGCCCAACACCGTGGTCAGGCAAGCCAACACTTGATTTAATAGTGAAATTTCCTTATTTGAATAAGCATTCCAACCCTTGCCAAATTTTAAGTTTAAAACATTAAATAAAACAGATAAATTAGACTGACTTGGACAGAATCGACCATAAGGGATCGTAACCCAATATTTACAACCCAAAAATAAAGTAATCACTACGTGTGTGCCAGGAACCAGTGTCATAAGTCTGCAAGCATACTAGTAGAGTATACAAAAGATAAAATAATCTGTCCTACTGTCTAAAAGAAGTAGACAGGAATAAACAAAAGAGAACTCCATAGTGCTGCTGAGAATCGCCAATGGAAGCAGCTCACCGTGAAGTCAAGTCCAGATATAACTCAGGGTCGAGCTCCGGCCTGATAACCAGATGAACCAACCTCAGAACCTGTACAATTAAGTACAGAAGCATAGCATGAGTACATAAACAAATATGTACCCAGTGAGTATCCCGCCTAACCTCGAAGAAGTAGTGACGAGAGGTACTAGGGCCGAACAATATATATAAATACAGGTTAAACAGAAATAGCACTAATGAACAATAACAAGGAAAGGAGCATCAAATAGCGTTCTCTAGTACCTTTACGTATCAGCTTTCATAGCATACAAGCTACTTAACCTTCCCTTCTTCATACAATCAACAGTTACAATTACATGGCTTCCCATTAATTATCAAACACATAACAGACCGCGAATGTACGTGCGTACGACGTGAAAAGTAAATATGCACTTCCGAGGGTCGAGGCTCGAACCATAGATGCATCTATCTGCCCCGCTCGCGAATCGATCATGCAACACGGTTATTATAATACTAGGGCTACCCCGCTCATGAATCATACATGCGACATGGATTCCCGTATACATATACATAATTAGCAGGGATTCTAGATGATTTAACATGGGATCACACTTAGCAGAAAAAGATTCAATAATGCCAACTTCGAAATATAACCTCCTAGGCCTTCATATATGAAATTCAAGGATAGTAGACTACCTAGACCACATGCAAGATCACGAATACAACAGATAAGGCATACTTGTGAATCCTAAACTACCCGTTAAGGCATAATAGTAGCTACGCACGGACTCTCGTCACTTCGTGCGTGCGTAGCCCCCGCAAATAAGGACATGAAATCATTTATGACCTATGGGGACAATTCCCTCTTACAAGGTTAGAAATGAGACTTACCTCGTGTCGAGCCTACTTTCGGGTCAAGAACGTGCCTAAAACTCCAAACTCGTCTCCCAAGGACTCGAAACTAGTCAAATATGGTATACATGAATTAATCCATTCTCAAAAGTATGAAATTTCCCTAATTAAGTAGTTATTTCAACCTACTTTGAAAAATCCCAAAATACACCCCGGGCCCACATGCTCGGATTCCAGAAATCTTTTGAAGGAAACACTCACCCATAGTCTACGGATCAACATTATGTAATTTTTGTATGTTTTCATAACCAATTCCTTGGTAATTCTATCATTTTCATAAAAACCTAGATTTTTGCCCTAACCCATGATTTCTACTAATTTAGAATGTTAATTTACCAAGGAATTCAAGTATTAAACCAACATTAGGGTGGAATTTACTTACCTTTAAGTATCTAGGTCGTTGGTCTCTTTTGAATGCTCAAAATCACCCAAGGAAGAAGATGAAATGTTAAAAAATAGAGGATTCCTGCGTTTTAAAATAACTTACTGCCTACAGGGATTTTGCACCTGCGACTCGAGGACCGCACCTGCGGTCTCACATTAGCAGGAATAATCTCGCACCTCCGAAAATGGGCGAGGGGGTCTGGGCTCGCACTTGCGGAACGGAGTCCGCACCTGCGTCTCGGCTTTTGCGGATTTTGGTCTGCACCTGCGTCGACTGGGAAAACTTCACCTGGGGCCACACCTGCGTCTGGGCTACCGCAGGTGCGCTCGCACCAGATCTGGTGCCCCAGCAGGTATTTTTGCTAGTTTTTGGCCTCGTTTGCTGCCCGAGAAGCATCTGGGCCCACCCGATGTGTAAGGCCCCGGAAACTTTTGCTAAGCAATATAGGATTTAGAGGTGCCAGGTAGACTAATTATAATATTTTATGTGCTTTAAATATGATGTAAGTGAATTGGATATGGTAAACAAGTGTATAAGTCATATAATAAGTAAGGTGGGGGTCCAAGGAGAGGCCTACGTCTAAGACAAATGGGAAACTATCATAATAGGCTAAACATTCCAAAGGTACTTGCCCTAGTCCACAATTTTAACAAGCATATCTGAATATATCTAAGGTATTATGTGATGAATAACCTATCAAATGAAAGTTCTTTGAGTCTAGTTTCCAACTCTTCAAACCGTTTGTCATTTGGGAATTCCTACACAAAGTTATGATCAAATTACCAAAGGCTAGATTTGCGACATTTTTGCGATCGCAAAACGACTATGCGGACTGCATTTGTGTCGCATAATGGAGCAGAATCGGGCAAAACCATTATGCTGTTGCATGTTGATTATGCTGTCGATTATGCTATAGCATAAATATATGCTGCAAGAATGCTGCACACATTTCGATTATGCCATAGCATAATTGCACAACATAATTGACTTCGGGGGTCATTTTTGGAACTTTTCATATCTGAACCCACTTTGATAAATAAGCTTTGGGCTTCATTTGGGACTATTTTTACACTAAATCTAGAGAGAGGTGAGAGCATTTTAGAGTGACAAAGAGGAAACCTAGCCTCCTAATCATCAATCTTGCACAAATCCTCAAGAATCAAGCATGCTAATCTGTAGCTCACTATCTTCCGGGTAAGTCGTACTTCTAATATTTCATATATGAGATTATGAGATCAAAAATGTATTGTGGGGTTAAAATTATGCCATGCATGTGGTACTAATTTGTAGTATGTGATATTAAAGAACTAATTTGGGTAGTTCATGTTAAAATTTGGTTGAGGGAAGAAGGAATTGCCATTTTTAAACCTTGTAGTCTACTTCACATGTTAGGTGTTTGATGAAATTCCTAAGAGAGTTACACCATGGGTAATCTTCCTAATTATTAATCGATTTACGTTATCTCCTTATAGATTGTTATTTCTATAGGTGTTGGTGTACTGTATAACTTAAGGAAAAGCTCTTTGAGGTATGTATGGCTAACTTTAATCTTTGTAGAGTCGCCTTGTTAGTGTCTGAGCATTCTGTATGAATTCCTATCTTGATTGTATTTGAATCGATTGTCCCATTGTGATGAGGTGAAGAACCATGCTCTTTGAATGCCTTAGTAGATTTCCATGTCTCCATGCTATTTGAGATTGTGAAATATGATTCCTTGTGCTTACCCTATCATGTGCAAAACTCATTATATGCTTGAACTCATCGGTATGAAATGAAGTGCTACTACATGAATGGAAATGGTAACGAACTCAATTGTTGGATGTATCTAAATGTTAATGGATGTGTAGCAAATGATGAGAAAGAAATGTGAATTTATTTAGTTAATCTAAATAGTTATGGCGTACCGTACATGACTCACTGCTTGGTAAAAATTATTGTACCCTTGATTTCACATGGTTGTTTGGTTGTTATATTTATACTCTTGATGATAGAAATCACTGTGATTGAATTTCTGATTGTTGTTGCTATCTAAATGATGTCCGGTAGGATCGGGTTGCGCGCCGCAACAGGTGAAATAAGGGTGGTATATTGAGAAGTAATAAGGGTGTAATGCGATTGTATGGTGGGATCGGGTTGCACGCCGCAACAGAAGAAATAACGGTGGAATGATGAGAAGGAATAAGGGTGGAATATGATTTTTACGGTGGTATCAGGTTGCGCGCCGCAACAGGAGAACAATTGAAATAAGAAATTGTGAAAACCTCATTTGTGATTCTCTGTATCTCTGTGCAATATTTGTTTGGTTTCTTTGACTGCCTCCTATCTGTGCGCTGTTTGATTTTACTTAGAGTTAAGTTTGTTCATACATACTAGTACTATTCCATGGTACTAACGTCCCTTTTGCCGGGGGCGCTACATCTTTTATATGGATGTAGGTGGTTCTATAGCAGGTAGCTCCGTTCGCCGATAGTGGTGCCTTCTCTTCATCCCTTCACCAGTACTGGTGAGCCCCATTCCTCTCGGGGCAGTGCGTAGTCCATGTCATCTCTTTTGTATATTTTGGTTCTCTTAAGGTATAGCCGGGGCCTTGTTGACGGCAAGTATGTATACTCTTCTCCGTACCTTTAGAGGCTCCGTAGACACTATGTGGGTTGTATATATTTTGGGTAGTAGTTGTAATTATTTGTAATCGTGGTCCCGTATTGGAAATGTTGTGCTTAGTTTGTATATTTTGGGATTATCAAATATTGAAGCTTTAAAGAGGAAAATAGACTTATGTTGTAAATTAATACTTTGGTTCCATTTGCTATTTCATATCTAAATTTGTATATTATAAACACGGGGTAATGCGTTGGGTAGGAAAGGCAATCCAGGTCCGCTTGACCGGGATCATCCGGTTAGGCGCCGGTCTCGTCCCTCGTTTTTGGGGTGTGACAAACTTGGTATCAGAGCCTAAGGTTTTAAAAGTGTGCTAGGATGTCTCGGAGCCGTGTCTAGTAGAGCCCTTCTTATCGGTGTGTTGTCGACCACATCTATAATTAGGGGGCTACATGGACATTTAGGAATTTCACCCTTCTTTGATACTCCAATTGTGCGATAGAGCTCAAGTTAGGGAGTTAGTTTTCTCTCCAAGCCTTACTCTCAAAATGAGTAACCATGATGACATAATCCGCGAATTTGAAGCCATGAGGAGGGAATGATCCCACTATTGAGTCCGAGTGGATTGAACTTGTCCCTATTGATGTCACTGCACTTTCAAATCCTATAGTATATCGGTATGGTACCAACGTACGTTAGGGATGTTGATTCGAGGGGCATCGATTAAGCTATTGCCCTATCAACCTAAAGTCACCAAGTAAGTCACTCCTTAGCACAACCAACGTACTCTTGTTGTATATGTACATCCATATTGAAGAACCTTCATAGGCATGGTCTTAATAAATGTTGAGTCACAGACCATTGCATGAACCTACTCTTTGAACGAGATCCAATATTTCTTGAATCCACTCTACCGCAAATATTCTTATATGCAATATTTTGTGATATCGAGCTCTATAATCATGTCCTTGAATTGAGTTGTAGCTATAGAATTACCATTTCCAACATGCCTTTCTAAACTCTAACAAGGGACTATACCCGAAGAATTTCTTCCAGAATGAATGGATGGACAATTCTAATATTTTCGCACAAAATAAAAGGATATTTTCTCTCGACCATTTATTCTTCTCTATTTGAAACCCTAGGCGTTTCTTCAAGTTTTTGCATCATCTGAAATGCTGACATAGTGTCATAGTGAGGATCTTTCCTTGTGCCATCATCATCTCTAGTATGGTAGTGCCCTCGCTCTATTTTTTTTGAGGCTTTCATTTTGGCCTAGTTGTCGGAATCGACAAGATTTTTATTTGTTTGGTGAGAATCTCCCTCTTCTCCAACAGGTTATTTTCTGAATTTGGTCTGCTCAATTACTTTTAAACATTATTAAATCTCCATCGAAGAAAGGGTCCGTTGAGCCTCCATGTAACTGGATCATGCTGCTTGTTCTTGTTGCTCATCTTATTCTTGAAGGTTGTCCTTCTTCTTGTTGTAAGGAAGACTAGCAGTTTCGCTCCTCCTTTGGTTTGCATAATACTTGTTTGAGTGTCGCTATATGTTAATTTCTCTATATTGCTACGAATTCAACTGCTTTTGATGTTTGTAGTGGCTCCACTAGCCGTGAAGCTTTTGAATTTACTCCTAAAACCTCAAGTTTTTTTTGTTAAGCTACTCTGACTTACCCGGCCTTCCCCTAGTTGTTGACCCATTTCTCAATTCCAATCTCAAGGGCTGAAGGAACAACATAACTGTGTCCTTGGTATCTAGAAATACAATTTCTTTTATCAATAGTGATCCACCCAAATTCTGTACCAATTCCGCTGAATCCAGAAAATGGGATAGATGTAACAATACCTTTATTTTCTAGTTAACTAGTTTTCGGTCCTCTGATATTACTAGGGTTTTCAGTATTCTGACATAGCTAAACAAGGATATGGGATTATAGGTGGCAAGGGCAAGTCAATCAATTTTCTTACTTTAACTACGAACCTACTTCATTCACTATCAGTTATATTATCCCTTCTCAATCCTATCCCCTTAGAAGCACTATCCTGAAAGGTTGAACTCTGAACCAGAAAGGGTAGCTCTAATTTTAAAACACTTCTAGATATCTGGTTAATTGATTATCTACGCAGGCACTAGTCCAACGATCCGCTTATCAGTCTAACTCTCACCTTTTGGTTTTGGGTTAACTAAGGAGCAATACCCCTAGTAACACATTCATATGTCAAGCCTTTCTCTCGGCCAAGTCTTATAGCGTCTCCCAATTTGGTTGGTAATAACTAGTTGTGTAGAAGTGTGTTGCAGTGCTTCGTTGTGAAGTAGAGTTGCTAAACATAATTGGATTTTAAAATTCTGGAGCTATACATCATGTGACTATATGCAGAGATCTTCGTTCAAAAATCTAGCTTCGCGTAATCCCTTATATTACCACCCTTCCAAGTAATCAGTACGTAAAGGTCACTTCTATAAGCTCTCTCACTTTCCTTTTCATTTGTCGTGCCTCATGTGTTGTTTACCCGTAATCTTCAATGCAATATTATCTCAATTTCTCGACTAGATAACCAACTATATGATCTGATTTAATTAACCTCACTTTTATGTACTCTACAAGCACCCTGGGAGTGGGCAAATTTCCCCTTCACTACAAACTTCTGATGTCTTCAACTCTGTTTAAGCTTGTTGATTCCAAATGGTTCTCTTATTTGTGCTGCCTTACTATCTATTTTCATCTGGTAAATCTCCCTGTGAATCTAATTTTATGCCTTATGGCATCAAAAAAGGAAGTCTCATGGCATCAGGGATCGGGGTATGTTCTTTCTGACTAGGATAAAAAGATATTGCTCGCACTCCTTGTGAGATTTTCTCCTAAACAATCATCTACCTGCTCTACTTGTTCATGTGACTAGATCACTTAGGTTACTCTTCTCCGATAAGTGCATCAAGATTTCTCACCCTTTCATAATTATTCATGCGGTCGCTTCAAGGACTTATTCTACACTAGCTCGTAATGATTTTAAGTACTTTCTCGCCCTTATTTACGATTTTCTAGGACTACGAGGGCTTGTCTCATGGGTTCCAAAGGTAATGATTTTTCCTTAAAGTTCAAGCTTAAATTGCCATGATTTCAAACCAAAGTGTGTCCCCTTTTCAAAAGTCTTAAATGGGTCGGATTTTGATGAGGTTATGTGGCTTTCTGCTCACTCGGCTTCTAGGAGTATTGACAACGTCATTGTCATGTATGGGGAATTTTTCTACCTATGGCATTCCACTGCCTTAGGAAGGGTTAGATTGTTAGAATTATGATAATCTCGTAAGTAGATGCCTTCTTTTCCATCCTCATGCCCTTGTGGCAGAGAGTCCTTGTGTCGCTTATTGTTAGGAGTGAAATCAAATTCCACGTATTTCATTTGCGGCCTCAATCACACCCATGTTGCAAGCGTCTTACCATTTGATCTCAACTACTTACCTTACACTCAGGGACACAACTGGTGTATCCTACTTGATCACTTATTTAAAATCTCAAGTTCATATACATGGTATCCACCTTATCTAAGAATACTAGTTACCGCTATGCTTCACTTATCTGATAATTGATGTAGTCACCTGTATTAAACCATGTTGGCATCATTAACAGAAATCCTCGTGTCTCTTAGCATATAACCTCATGAAATACTCTGCTTAGCACATTAATGGATTCCTGAATAATTCCAGCCCAATCTTAAACTCTGTTGCTCCTTGTTGTATTAGGTCTATTTGGTATTGAAGGTTCAAATGTGTCAAAGTCACCATGTGATCTCATATATTCAGTAGGTAATTTCATGGTCAATTTATTATGGCAAATCTTAGAGTAATCGTGAAGGTCACCATGGGTTTAGTTTGGGTGTTCACATAGAGATTTAGAATTCAGGAGGGTGAACCGGTTAATCTCAAAATTTTCCCCTGTAGATGTTATGTGAATTGATAATGAAGAGTACATAAGCGCATTTCCCATTATGTTGCACTAGGAGTATGATGTTCCTCATGTATTTGTGTTTTCATATGTCTATGTCTAAGAAGGTAGTTGGAAGATCCTTTGTGTATCATTTTGGTGTAGATTATTGAAGGTGACGTTAATGGGTAGTTAGCTTATGCGAGGTATCTAACTGTCATCCTTGTTAGGTAAGTTTAGGGGTTGATATTGCTTCCGTGAATGTGTAATGGCAAAGCTTGTAAGTCGAGGAGGCCACCTTAAAGGCCGAAAGTGTCGTGGAAGGAAAATGTTTTCGCTTGGTTGTATATCAATTAGTTTTGACTTGAAGGGTACCTTATAGGCGTTATGATCTAAAAATGTGCAGTCCATGTTCATGTGTCATTATGATAATGTAGTTCTTGTGATACTGAGATTAGTGTTATGGGTATATACATTGTGGTGCTTTGTCGAGTTATTGATGAGTTTTTAAGGTGGTTTTGGTAGTTCTCTGACAGGTGGATAGGCCTAGTTACAAAGGAGATGCTGCCGAAATTTCTGAAAAATTTGGGAGTTAGTCAAATTTAGGGACTTGAGGTAGGATAGAAAAGAGATATGTTATGTTAGGTATTTGCTTCAGGCTCTACCTCTCATTCGAGGACGAATGATCCTAAGCGGGGGAGAATGTAAGGCCCCGGAAAATTTTGCTAAGCAATATAGGATTTCAGGGTGCCAAGTAGACTAATTATAATATTTTATGTGCTTTAAATATGATGTGAGTGAATTGGATATGGTAAACAAGTGTATAAGTAATATAATAAATAAGGTGGGGTCCAAGGAGAGGCCTACGTCTAAGCCAAATGGGAAACTTTCATAATAGGCTAAACATTCCAAAGGTACTTGCACTAGTCCACAATTTTAACGAGCATATCTGAATATATCTAAGGTATCATGTGATGAATAACCTATCAATGAAAGGTCTTCGAGTCTAGTTTCCTACGCTTTAAACCGTTCGTCATTTAGGCATTCCTACACAAAGATATGATCAAATTACCAAAGGCTGGATTTGCGACATTTTTGCGATCGCAAAACGACTATGCGGAACGCATTTGTGTCGCATAATGGAACATAATCGGGCAAAACCATTATGCTATCGCATGTTGATTATGCTATCGCATGTTTATTATGGAATAGCATAGTTGATTATCCTATCGATTATGATTATGCTATAGCATAATGATTATGTTGCAAGAATGCTGCCCGCATTTCGATTATGCTATAGCATAATTGCATAGGATAATTAACTTCGGGGGTCATTTTTGGAACTTTTCATATCCTAACCCACTTTTATAAATAAGCTTTGGGGATTCATTTGCGACTATTTTTACACTAAATATAGAGAGAGGTGAGAGCATTTTAGAGAGAGAAAGAGGGAACCTAGCCTCCTAATCATCAATCTTGCACAAATCCTCAAGAATCAAGCATGCTAATCTCTAGCTCACTATCTTCTGGGTAAGTCCTACTTCTAATATTTCATATATTAGATTATGAGATCAAAAATGTATTGTGGGGTTAAAAATAGGCCATGCATGTGGGACTAAGTTGTAGTATGTGATATTAAAGAAATAATTTGGGTAGTTCATGTTAAAATTTGGTTGAGGGAAGAAAGAATTGCCATTTTTAAACCTTGTAGTCTACTTCACATGTTAGGTGTTTGATGAAATTCCTAAGAGAGTTACACCATGGGTAATCTTCCTAATTATTAATCGATTTCTGTTATCTCCTTATAGATTGTTATTGCTAGAGGCGTTGGTGTATTGTATAACTTAAGGAAAAGCTCTTTGAGGTATGTATGTCTAACTTTAATCTTTGTAGAGTTGTCTTGTTAGTGTCCGAGCATTCGGTATGAATTCCTATCTTGATTGTATTTGAATCGATCGTCCCATTGTGATGAGGTGAAGAACCATGATCTTTGAATGCCTTAGTTTATTTCCATGTCTCCATGCTATTTGAGATTTTGAAATATGATTCCTTGTGCTTACACTATCATGTGCAAAACTCATTATATGCTTGAACTCATCGGTATGAAAGGAAGTGCTACTACATGAATGAAAATGGTAACAAACTCAATTGTTGAATGTATCTAAATGTTAATGGCTGTGTAGCAAATGATGAGAAAGAAATGTGAATTGATTTAATTAAGCTAAATAGTTATGGCGTACCGTACATGACTCACTGCTTGGTAAAGATTATTGTACCCTTGATTTCACATGGTTGTTTGGTTGTTATGAATTTATACTCTTGATGATAAAATCCTTGTGATTGAATTGTTGATTGTTGTTGCTATCAAAATGATGCCCGGTGGGATCGGGTTACGCACCGCAACAGGTGAAATAAGGGTGGTATGTTGAGAAGTAATAAGGGTGGAATGTGATTGTACGGTGGGATCGGGTTGCGCGCCGCAACAGGAGAACAATTGAAATAAGAAAATGTGAAAACCTCATTTGTGATTCTCTGTATCTCTGTGCAATATTTGTTTGGTTTCTTTTATTGCCTTCTATCTGTGCGCTGTTTGTTTTTATTTAGAGTAAAGTTTGTTCATACATACTAGTACTATTCCATGGTACTAACGTCCCTTTTGCCGGTAGCGCTACATCTTTTATATGGATGTAGGTGGTTCTATAGCAGGTAGCTCCGTCCGCCGATAGTGGTGCCTTCTCTTCATCCCTTCACCAGTACTGGTGAGCCCCATTCCTCTCGGGGCCGTGCGTAGTCCATGTCATCTCTTCTGTATATTTTGGTTCTCTTAAGGTATAGCCGGCAACTGTTGCCGGCAAGTATGTATACTCTTCTCCGTACCTTTAGCGGCTCCGTAGACACTGTGTGGGTTGTATATATTTTGGTAGTAGTTGTAATTATTCATAATCGTGGTCCCATATTGGAAATGTTGTGCTTCGTTTGTATATTTTGGGATTATCAAATGTTGAAGCTTTAAAAGAGGAAAATGGACTTATGTTGTAAATTCATACTTTGGTTCCATTTGCTATTTCATTTATAAATTTGTATATTATAAACACGGGGTAATGCGTTGGGTAGGAAAGGCAATCCAGGTCTGCTTGACCGAGATCATCCGGTTAGGCGCCGGTCTCGTCCCTCGGTTTTGGGGTGTGACATCGAGCCCCCGTCCAAATATACCAACAAGTCCCAAATCATAATACGGACTTGCTCGAGCCTTTAGAACACCCAAAACAACGCTAAAACTCAAAATCACACCTCAAAACCCCTAGAATCAAACTTAAGAACTTTTAAGTTCTTGAATTCGTTAACAATGCGCTGAACCTACCTATATTACTTGGAATGACACCAAATTTTGCAAGCAAGTCATAAATGAAATAACAGAACTATTCACGATCTCGTAATTCCGTTCGGACCTTGAATCACAAAAACTCGTCCCAAACCTCAATTGAACTTGAGGAAACTCTCATTTCGCTATTGGGTGCCGAAACGCTCTCGGGTCATCCAAAACCCATTCCGAACATACGCCCAAGTCTAAAATCATCATTCGAAGCTACCGAAACCGACGAAACTTGATTCCAGGGTCGTTTACTCAAAATGTTGACCAAAGTCAAACTTGGCCAAAGCCAACCTTAAGGAACCAAGTGTTCCTATACCATTCCAAATTCTTCCAAATCCCGAACCACCCATCCCCACAAGTCATAAATCATTAAAAGCAACTACGAGAAGTCTCTTTTAGGGGAACGAGGTCCTAAAGCGCAAAACGACCAGTTGGGTCGTTACATTCTCCACCTCTTAATAAAATGTTCGTCCTCGAACGGGTCTAGAATCACACATGAAGTGCTGAATAAGTGTGGATATCTGCTCCGCATGTCCTCCTCGGACTCCCAAGTCGCCTCCTCGACTGGTTGGCCCCTCCACCAGATCTTTACCGCAGAAACTCTCTTGGACCTCAACTGGCAATCCTTCCTGTCAATAATAACAACTGGCTCCTCCTCGTAGCCCAACCTCTCATCCAACTGAATGGTGCTGAAATCAACCACGTGAGAGAAGTCGGCGTGGTACCTCCAGAGTATGGATACATGAAAGACAGAATGAACTCCTGATAAACTGGGAGGTAAAGCAAGCTCATAAGCAACCTCTCCAACTAGCCTCAACACCTCTAAATGACCTATAAACCTTGGGCTCAGCTTGCCCTTCTTCCCGATTCTCATAATACCTTTCATCGGCGAGACTTTCAATAGGACCTTGTCTCCCTCAATAAATTATACGTCATGTGCCTTTTGATCCACGTAACTCTTCTGTCTGGACTGTGCTGTGCGAAGCCTCTCCTGAATCAACTTCACTTTCTCTAAAGCATCCCTCACCAAGTCGGTGCCATATAACTTAGCCTCGCCAGGATCAATCCACCCGATAGGAGAACGACATCCCTGGCCATACAATGCCTCAAATGGAGCCATCTCGATGCTGGACTGATAACTATTATTGTAAGCAAACTCGGCCAAAGGCAAGAACTGGTCCCACTAACCTCCGATGTCAATCACACATGCCCTGAGCATGTCCTCCAATATCTGAATTGTCCGCTCCGACTGACCATCAGTCTGAGGGTGGAATGCTGTGCTGAGATCTATCTAGGTTCCCAACTCCTTATGCAATTCTCTCCAGAAGTGCGAGGTGAACTGAGGACCTCGATCTGATATAATGGACATAGGCACATCGTGCAACCGGACTATCTCCCGAATGTAGATCTGGGCCAACCTCTCAGAAGTATAAGTAGTAGCTACTGGAATGAAATACACCGATTTGGTCAACCTGTCCACAATGACCCGAACCGCGTCAACCTTCCGCAAAGTCCGAGGCAACCCAACTATGAAGTCCATAGTGATGCGTTCCCATTTCCATTCAGGAATGGGCATCTGCTGAAGTAGGCCTCCTGGCCTCTGGTGCTCATACTTGACCTGCTGGCAATTAAGACATCTAGCCACATACTCCACTATGTCCTTCTTCATCCGCCTCCACCAGAAATGCTGCTTCAAGTCACGATACATCTTTGTAGCACCAGGATGAACAAAATACCGTGAACTGTGAGCCTCCTCTAGAATCCTCTACCTCAGGCCATCAACATCTGGAACAAACAAACGGCCCTGAAGTCTCAGAACACCATAATCGCCCATAGTAACCTCCTTGGCACCACCCTGAACCACTGTCTCTCGTAGCTCTTCCAAGCACGGATCATCGAACTGTCGGGCCCTAATCTCCCCCAATAACGAACACTGAGAAACCACATGTGCTAGAACCCGGCGGGGCTCTGAAAGGTCCAATCTCACCAGGCGATTAGCTAGGGATTGAATGTCCAAGGCTAGAGGTCTCTCTTCTGCTGCAATATAAGCCAAGCTACCCATACTCTCCGCCTTCCTGCTCAAGGCATCTGCTACCACATTTGCCTTGCCCGGATGATAAAGAATGGTGATGTCATAGTCCTTCAATAACTCAAGCCACCTGCGCTGCCTCAAATTAAGATCCCTCTGCTTGAACAAGTTCTGCAAGCTGCGGTGGTCTGTATAAACCTCTTAAGACACCCCATACAAGTAGTGCCTCCAAATCTTAAGAGCATGAACAATTCACCGCCAACTCCAGATCGTGCATAGGGTAATTCTTCTCATGAACCTTCAGCTGGCGCGAAGCATAAGTAATAACTCTCCCTTCTTGCATCAACACACATCCCAAACCAATGCGTGAAGCGTCGCAATATACCGTATACATCCTAGAACCGGAAGGCAATACTAGAACTGATGCTGAGGTCAATGCTTTCTTGAGCTTCTGAAAGTTCGCCTCACACTCATCGGACCATCGAAACAGGGCATTCTTCTGAGTCAATCTAGTCAGTGGGGCTGCAATGGATGAAAAACCCTCCACAAATCGGCAATAATAACCTGCTAGACCTAAGAAGCTCTTGATCTCTATAGCTGAAGTAGGACGTGGCCAACTCTGGGCTGCCTCGATCTTCTTAGGATAAACCTTGATACCCTCTCCAGATACCACATGTCCCAAGAATGCCACGGAATCCAACCAGAACTCACACTTGGAGAACATAGAATATAGGTTCTGTTTCTCGCAAAGTCTGGAGCACAACTCTCAAATGCTGCTCGTGCTCCCCCAGGCTACGTGAGTAAATCAGAATGTCATCAATGAAGACAATGACAAAAAAATCAATATACGGCCTGGACATCCTATTCATCAAGTCCATAAATGTTGCCGGGGCATTTGTCAAGCCAAAGGACATCACCAGGAACTCATAATGGACGTATCTCGTATGAAAAGCAGTCTTCGGAATATTCGAGTCCCAAATCCTCAGCTGGTGGTACCCCGATCTCAAATCAATCTTAGAAAACACCCGAGCACCTTGCAACTGGTCAAACAGATCATCGATACGCGTCAAGGGATACTTGTTCTTAATGGTGACCTTGTTCACTTGGCGGTAGTCAATACACATCCGCATAGACCCATCCTTCTTCTTCACAAATAGCACTGGAGCACCCCAAGGTGATACACTCGGCCTGATAAACCCTTTAGCCAACAACTCCTTAAGTTTCTCCTTCAATTCCTTCAATTTCAGAGCCATACGGTACGGAGGAATGGAGATAGGCTGGGTGCCTGGATCTAAATAAATACAGAAATCAATATCACGATCCGGAGGCATACCTGGAAGGTCTGAAAGTAATACATCAACAAACTCTTTAACCACTGCCACTGAATCAATCTTCGGAGACTCGGCGGTGTTGTCCCGTACATAAGCAAGATAGGCCAGGCAACCCTTCTCGATCATATGTCGAGCCTTTAGGAAGGAAATAATCCGACTGGATGCACTAACTGAGGAACCTCTCAACTCCAGCCTAGGCAACTCGAGCATGGCTAGAGTAACCTTCTTGGCATGGCAATCTAGAATGGCATGATAGGGAGATAGCCAATCCATGCCTAGAATAATCTCAAAATCAACCATGTCGAGTAATAGGAGGTCCGCTCTGGTCTCGAACCCACAAAATGTAACCACACAGGACCGATAAATCCGGTCTACCACCACAGAATCGCCCACGAGAGTGGACACATAAATAGGGGTACCCAAGGACTCGCGAGGAACATCCAGGAAACAAGCAAGTAAGGCTGACACATATGAATAAGTGGATCCTGGATCAAATAACATTGATGCCTCTCTACCACATACTGAAATAATACTTGTAATCACGGTATCTGAGGCCACTACATCTGATCTGGACAGAATAACATAGAATCTAGCTGGAGCACCGGATGACTGACCTCCGCCGGAATGAATAGGAGTTGACTGAACTCCCCCGGTTTGGCCTCCACCTCTAGGACAACCCCTGCCGGCCTGTCCTCCACCTCTGGGTGGCCGGACCGCTGATGCTAGACTCATAGGCTGATAACCCTGCTGTACTGCCTTGCCCCGAAACCTGGGACAAGTCCTCCTGATATGGCCTGGATCCCCGCACTCACAACATCCCCTCGGCGCTATGTCCTTCTGCCCTGAAGAAGAACCTTGGATAACTGGTGGGCGGTGAGAACCCTCTGGCATATCACTGAAATAAGGCCTCACTAGAACACCACGAGAGGGTGGTATGGGTGCTGAATATGGGGGCCTGCTAGGCTGGCCCCTGCCGAACTGACCTCTGCTCCTAGCTGGAGCGCCTTTGAAATCCCTGGAAAATCTGGCTCTCTTATCCTGCTGCACCTGCTCTCTGATCCTCGACCGATAACCCTCGATCCTGCGAGCAATCTCTACTACAAGATGATAAGGAGTCCCTATCTCCACCTCTCAGGCCATGTTGGCCCTAATGCCTGGATGTAACCCTGCTACAAACCTCCGCACTCTCTCAGCCTCTATAGGAAGTATCATGAGTGCGTGACGGGACAACTCAGAAAACCTAGCCTTGTAGTCTGTCACCAACATCTGGGCCTACTCCAACTGCATATATTAAAACCTACATATCTCATTCATTATAAGGTTTAATTGAGTGATTCAAAAGCCTAACTTGACTAGAATTTCACAAGGAATCCATTGGAGACATACAAATTGAGTTTCAGGATTGTTTAGTATGAGAAACGAGGCAGAATAGTTGGCAAAAAAAATAAATATAAAACTATGGTTTATTCATTCTGTCATATTTTGAGTTGGGGAGCTCGGATCTAGGCGGTTTTTAGCATAGGGATTGGGGTGAGTGTTCTCTACTCGTTTCTTTGTGTTATATTTCAATTACCCAATGTTTTTCATCACTTTTAAATAAAAAATCAAGAATTTTCATGGTAAAAATTGAGGGTTTGGGTAGAATTAGAGAATTTTGTAAATATCGAATCTTTACCTCGAATTGAGGTCGGATTTCGAAACTAATTGCATATTGGGCTCAGGGGTGAATGGATAAACGTAATTTGGTCCGAATCCCGAGTTTGGACCAAGCAGGCTCGGGGAAGGATTTTAATATTTTTTGAAAAAACTTAGGAAAAATTATAATTATCAGTAAAGTTAGTTCCTTTAGCATTAATTAATGATATTAAGTTAATTATGGTTAGATTCGAGTGTATTGGATGTGAATTCAAGAGGAAAATCCATAATTGAACAGTGAGTGGCCTACGAAGTTGAGGTAAGTTGTCACGACCCAAAATCCTAAATCAGGTCATGATCGCGCCCAACACCGTGGTCAGGCAAGCCAACACTTGATTTAATAGTGAAATTTCCTTATTTGAATAAACATTCCAACACTTGCCAAATTTTAACTTTAAAACATTAAATAAAAACGGATAAAATTAGACTGACTTGGACAGAATCAACCATAAGGGATCACAACCCAATATTTACAACCCAAAAATAAAGTAATCACTACGTGTGTGCCAGGAACTAGTGTCACAAGTCTACATGCGTATTAGTAGAGTATATAAAAGATGATATAATTTGTCCTACTGTCTGAAAGAAGTAGACAAGAATAAACAAAAGAGAACTCCATAGTGCTGCTGAGAATCGCCAAGGGAAGAACCTCACCGTGAAGTCAAGTCCAGATATAACTCAGGGTCGAGCTCCGGCCTGATAACCAGATGCACCAGCCTCAGAACCTGTACAATTAAGTACAGAAGCGTAGCATGAGTACATAAACAAATATGTACCCAGTGAGTATCCCGCCTAACCTCGAAGAAGTAGTGACGAGAGGTACTAGGGCCGAACAATATATATAAATACAGGTTAAACAGAAATAGCACTAATGAACAATAATAAGGAAAGGAGCATCAAATAGCGTTCTCTAGTACCTTTACGTATCAGCTTTCATAGCATACAAGCTACTTAACCTTCCCTTCTTCATACAATCAACAGTTACAATTACAGGGCTTCCCATTAATTATCAAACACATAACAGACCGCGAATGTACGGGCGTACGACGTGAAAAGTAAATATGCACTTCCGAGGGTCGAGGCTCGAACCATAGATGCATCTATCTGCCCCGCTCGCGAATCGATCATGCGACACGATTATTATAATACTAGGGCTACCCCGCTCGCGAATCATACATGCGACACGGGTTCCCGTATACATATACATAATTACCAGGGATTCTGGATGATTTAACATGGGATCATACTTAGTAGAAAAGGATTCAATAATGCCAATTTCGAAATATAACCTCCTAGGCCTTCATATATGAAATTCAAGGATATTAGACTACCTAGACCACATGCAAGATCATAAATACAACACATAAGGCATGCTTGTGCATCCTAAACTACCCGTCAAGGCATAATAGTAGCTAAGCACAGACTCTCGTCACTTCGTGCGTGCGTAGCCCCCGCAAATAAAGACATGTAATCATTTATAATCACCTATGGGGACAATTCCCTCTTAAAAGGTTAGAAAGGAGTTTCACCTCGTGTCGCACCTACTTTCGGGGTCAAGAACGCGCCCGAAACTCCAAATTCGTCTCCCAAGGATTCAAAACTAGTCAAATATGGTATACATGAATTAATCCATGCTCAAAAGAATGAAATTTCTCTAATTAAGTAGTTATTTCAACCTACTTTGAAAAATCCCCAAAATACACTCTGGGCCCACATGCTCGGATTCCGGAAATCTTTTGAACGAAACACTCACCCGTAATCTAAGGATCAACATTATGTAATTTTTGTATGTTTTCATAACCAATTCCTTGGTAATTCTCTCATTTTCATAAAAACCTAGATTTTTGCCCTAACTTATGTAACGACTCGACTGATTGTTTTGAGCTCTAGCACGTCGTTCAGCCGTTCGAGGTCATGAGTAGCTTCGTTTCAGGTATTATGACTCGTAGGTGTGGTCGGAGTTGAATTTCGGGAAGTTCGGAGTCAAATTGGAAGGAAATTTCTCATTTCGTAAGGCTTAAGTTGGAAAAATTGACTAAGATTGGAATTTTGAGTAAACGACCTCGGAATCAGGATCTGAAGATTCCAACAGGTTTGTATGATGATTTCGGACTTGGGCGTATGTCCGGATCGTGTTTTGGATAACCCAGGAGCATTTCGGCGTATATTGTGGAAGTTAGTATTTTAGAAGAATTTCATAAGTTTGGGTTGCAAGGAATCTCAGTGTTATAGAGGTACGTTTGGGATTCCGAGTCTGGGAATAGCTCCGTATGGTGATTTTGCAGTTGGGAGCGCGATCGTAAGTAAATTCGGATGTCCGGAGGTCATGTTGAAGTCATTTGGCTAAAGATAGAAATTTGAAGGTTTTTGAGAAGTTTGACCAAGAGTTTGACTTTTTGATATCGGGGTCGGATTCCAATTACGAAAGTTGGAGAAGGTCCATAATGTCGAATATGACTTGTGTGAAAAATTTGGGGTCGATCAGACGTCATTTGATAGGTTTCGGCATCGGATGTAGAAGTTTGAAATTTCAAAGTTCATAAAGCTTGAAGTGTAGTGCGATTCATGATTTCGACGTTGTTTGATATGATTTGAGGCCTCGAGCGAGTTCGTATCATGTTTTGGGACATGTTGGTATAATTGGTTAAGGTCCCGAGGGCCTCGAGTTGATTTCGGAAGGTTAACGGAATGAATTTCGGACCAAAATAGCTGCTGAAAATTCTGCAGCAAATCTGTTTTGGGACAGCAATTTATGCATCGAAGAGCTAATTTTGGAAGCGTATATATAAGAATCTATAAGGATTCTGAAAATTTTCAAAACATGAAAGTTATATACCTCGGATTCTAGTTTCCAAAAAATTACACCAATCATGATTTGGACATTTTATCAGAAAATTATGACCGATTGAAGATGGCTGGTGGAGCAATTTCGCCAGAATTTTCTGATGCATGTAGCCGACTTTAGAAGCTCATATCTCGGGATATATAATGATTTATATGGTGTACAACCTATCAAATTAAGGATCTTCGAGTCTAGTTCTAAATCTTCAAACCGTTTGTTATTTGGATATTTCTACAAGGAGTTATGGGTATTTTAACAGAAGGTGTTCAACAAGGGAAAAATGTAATAGGATGTACAACCTGTGCAGCGCAAGCGTAAGGTACAACTCGATGAAACATGGACAGATTGTTTTAAACACGAATTTTGGCCCATTTCTCTCATTTCTTTCATTTGGCTTGGATGAGTTTGGAGAACTCAAGGAGGGATTTTCACCAAGCAACACAAGGTAAGTCATTTATTCCTATTTTTGAGTTAAATATGTGATCTTACATGGATTTAGACATGGAAAATTTGTATAAATTTGGGATTTTTGGGGAAGACCTAGAACTTGGAATTTTGGAGTTTTACCATCAATTTGAGCATGAAAATTGTAACAAATTGTATATTTGAGCAAGTAAAGTTATGGATAGAATTTATCTTCGAGAAATTTCAGAATCCGGGCATGTGGGCTTGAGGGCATTTTGGTCGATTCTTTGAGCGGAGATAGGAGTTTATATAATCTGAATTTTTAAAAAATATTTGAGTATATTTTCATTGGTTTATCATTATTTGGATAGTTTTGGGGCGTTGTGCATCGATTGGAGTCTTCAGGAGGGCTTGGAAGCCGATTATGAAGTTTCGGAGCGAGGTGAGTCTCCTTTATAACCTTTTAAGAGGGAATTGTCCCCATAGGTGTTCTATATACCATGTGTAACTGTTTGTGGGGGCTACGTACATACCAAGTGACGAGAGTCCGTACGTAGCGACTATTGTTGTTATGTCCGGGTAGTTAGGCCCCACATCATGCCCTGTGTTCTTCTTGTACGGAATTATATGCTATGAAACCTTATTATATGTAGTTTTGTTTCTCTGAGATTCATGGAATTTAAATAATATGAAAGGAATTGCTTTACGAAAAATAATATGAAAGGAATTGTTTTACGGAAAATAAAATGAAAGGAATTGTTTTACGGAAAATAAAATCAAAGGAATTATTTTACGGAAAATAATATGAAAGGGATTGTTTTACGAGAAGTAGTATGAAAGAAATTGTTTATGGAAAGTATTTTAAAAAGGAACGAATATTGTGTGTGCATGTGACCGCTTTGCAATTTACATTCCGCAAGCGGAATGTGTTTACCCCCACTCTTATGGGATCGGGCCGTATGCCACGGCGGATTTAAAGATACATTTATGGGAGCGGGGCGTACGCCACAGTGGATTTAAAGGTGCACTTTTGGGACGGGCCGTTCGATTCTCGGCAGTGCACAGATATGAATAATTTGAAAGACGCACTTATGGTTCGGGCCGTTCGATCCTCGGCAGTGCGCATATATGGCTATGGTAGAAATGCACTTATGGAACGGGCCAATCGATCCTCGGCAGTGCATATATATGATTACTTTATGGCAAGGGTGCACTTATGGGACGAGCCGTTCGATCCTCGGCAGTGCATTTACTTTACTTTTATTGTTGGTTCGGGCTGATCGACCCTCGTCATATATATGTATATATACATAAGATATACCTCTTGTGACTTAAACTGTTAAATTGATTTAAGGACGTCAATTGTTAAATGATTTCATGAATAAAGACTTGTCAGTTGATTGGGGAAAAATGAAGAGGAAATTACTTATTTACTTATTTTCAGAAATTATTCAGATTTCAATGCCTTATATATATATATTTGCTGCTTAACTGCCTTCACATGTCTACTGCTTTCAGCCTATTCTGTCCTATTATATTGTTGGACCTTAGTGAGTGTCAAGTCGACCTCTCGTCACTACTTCTTCGAGATTAGACGGGATACTTACTAGGTACATATATGTATATGTACTCATACTACACTTTCTGTGCATTTTGTTGCACATGTACCTTTATAGTACAGTGATTGATTTGGAGACTTATACGGGCTGCATTCATCCGGAGGCGTTTCGCAGCTGACACAGTCTCCCTTCTATGTATTTACATTTTATCTTTATTGCCTTTGTCCAATTTGTTCCTCGGACAAGCGTTGTATAATTGTTTAAATTCATAGAAGTTTCTCATGTACTTGTGTCACCGGGTTCTGGGGATATGATGAGATTTATCTTATTAAACTAAATTGATTTCCTGTCGTATTTAATTCATAAAAGTTTATTCATTTTGATCATGAAATGTAGAAAAAGGCAACGATTTCGAAAATGTTAATCAGGAAAGTATTTCAACTTATTAAGTGGTGGCTTGCTTGACAGTGGTGTCCGACGCCATCACGACCTATAGATTTTTGGGTCGTGACAGCGTGGTATTAGAGCTCTAGGTTCCCCTAGGTTTCACGAGTCATGAGCAAGTCTAGTAGAGTCTTGCGGATTGGTACAGAAACGTCTGTACTTATCTTCGAGAGGCTACAGGGCTGTTAGGAGTACTTCCCTTCTTGATTCCTCATCGTGCGATTTGATTCCCTTAAGGCTTATGCCTATGTTTCCTCCCTACTCAATCTTACGCATCGCGAAGCGCTTGTTGTGAATCGAGAGTTTGAGGAATTGTAATAGTGCTACGGATATGGTGCGAGATGTTTTCCATGTGTATCTAGTTAGGGCTATTATTGTTGCCCTGCAGAAGAATATTATGTTGTTTTAGCTCAGTTGCTGTGTTTCTGAGGACTTTGAGGCTGTGCTCGGATTGTTATGATGTTTCTGATTGGTTATCGCGCGGTGTTGGTATGATGGTAGAATGCTTGTCCATATGCTGGGGTGATGAATGGATTTAAGGGAGGTCTTCTCAGGGTGTGATTTTGAGATTCCAGTATTTTAGTTCCGGCAGAGGAAAGAAATTTGGACTATGAAAGGTCCGGTTTGGATTGATAAAGTAGTAAGACTTGGTGTTTTCAAGTGAGGTGGAATATTCACCTGTGTTGTGATATCAACGTTATTGATCGAATGAAATGTGTTAAGTTCGTCGATGCCATGGTTTCTTTGGTGGAATGGGGTCAGAGTACTGTGAAGAAGTATTGGAGAAGCGACTGTCAGAGGTCGTGGTGCGTTGTGGTTTAGCATGGAATAAGCATTTCTAATGAAGGCGACTCGAGGAAGATGATTTTCGAAGGGTTTGAAGTCGTAGTGATTTGCTGGTTCAAGAGCTACAGGGATGATATTAAGTTGAGGCCACAATGGAGAAGCATGCGATGAAGGAAGACATGTGAGAAGTGTCAGGCGGCGGCTAAATTTCTAAAAGGCCAGGACTAAGAATAGGAAGTCAGGTAGTGCTTAAAGGAATGAGGTTAATCGAAGTGGGAGAGCGGCAGCATAATGGTGAATTAGAAGGTATTGTAGCGCATTTAGTAGGTGTCCATGAAGAACGGACAAACTGGTAAGGTTGGTGAATGAGAACATGCTTAGGATGGGGTCTTGATGTTGCAGAGAGCGTGCATTTCATCGTCGTCGGAAGGTGCCAGTTGTAAATTCCATAGGTAGGTTGTCTTCTGTGAGTAGGTTAGTGGTTGTTGGGGTTGGAAAGTTTCTGTGAGGGATCCTAGTGGCTATTCAGTAGGAGGCAGAACGTGTGAATGGTGTCAGAGAGTTTGAGTATTTGGGGAATTTCAGAAAAAAATTGGACGGATTGGTTGAGACAGCATGGTCTCGTGAATCATGGCTACTCAGGATGAGTGAGGATTGAGTTAATATGTGTTGAATGGGTTTACTATTATCTCTAAGGCAATTAAAGATGATTAAAAAAAGATAGATTGGTTAGCCAAGGTTGAAATGGCACATGTACGACAGTGATCAGTTCATTCGGTGTGGTTGAGTATGTGTATGGTTTGTGCAGATGTGTGTGGGGCATGTCGGCCGTCGTAATAGATTTCATTGGAAGCATTCAAGTGCTATGGCCTGTCAGGTATAGGTGGATCCCAGAAGGTTTATGGTGGTTCAGACCACTACTTAAGGATTTGCATGTATTGTTATTGCAAGAATTTGCTCGTGTGTTGTTATGGTTCTCATGAATTGAGGTAAGTAAAGGTTTCTATGTAATGAAGTGTTCACCCTATTAGCGGTTCAAAAAGTATGATGGAACTCCTATGCTACTCCATATCAGCATGCTGGATGCAGTGGTCAGTATGGAACTGGAAGTACGGGTCGGATTGCAGTTCGGTGTTAACAAGGGTGTCATGATCTCGAAGGAGCAAGAACAAGGGATGTGAATGTTTAGAATAAGCTGATGTTGTCTTCAGTGTCATCTGAGATCGGTGTTGGGTGAAAGAGGCTTTGTATCCTGGTTATGGGTTCTCGAATTGTGTTACAGTGTAAGTGTGGTCGGTGGTATGGATGTGCATACTTGTTACCTTGTGTGGAGGGCCGTGGGAGCATGACCATGGAAGATTGTATAAGTGTGACATGTAGTCACCTGATTGGTTGAAGAATTAGACCAAGTATAAATGAGTGTAATATTGCTTAATTGAGAATTTATGCCTGGAAAGCGTTTGACTCAGTTGGTTGTGGATTGTGGGGTGTTTATCCCGGCTATGACGGTTGTTGTTGCGTGTAATGAGAAGAAGGTGGGTTATTATGGACCCAGGCAAAGCTATTAGCCTAGTACAGTGTGAGCGGGATCAACTTGAGGGTTGTGAATGGATTCAATGTGGTTGTGGGCTTCACATGAATCAGGTATGTTCATTTTTGTATAGCACTCCTTAAGGAGGGGTGTTGGAATATTAGCTGTTGTTCTGTCTTCGTCAAATTTAGGTATATTATGATCGTGCAGTGTGAGTTGTGAAACGGCTTGGTAATTTCTTATGAGTTGAGATTCCGCGCACTGATGAGGATAAGTGAGCGGGATGGCTCTCGAGATTCAGATTTTATATATCTCACCTCAGTTGTACTTGAGTTTGTAGCATATGGCTCTATCGGTCTCCCCAATATGGTATTATGCACTTAGCGTTCTTGTGACCGATATTCGGTAATTTGTAATGGGGAGCAATTCGTCCGTGTATATCTCCTTATGTGAATTTTATGACGGGATCGGGTGGCATGCCGCCACGGGTATGTTATTTGGATCGGGTTGCAAGCCGCAACAAGGTAATGTTAAGTGAGGTTCCTGTATTTATTTTTCTCGTGTTTTGCTTCCTATTTTCTAAGGAAATCCATGTTAGTTACGTGAGTTGAGTAGTCCCTTCCTGAGTCGTTTCCTTATGTATCATGTTCGAGTTGTGGCCTATTGGCCCGTTGTGGCATTGTGTGAGACTGATGGTCATGTCTGGGGGTGATTTGTTTATTGAGCGTTCACACTAGGTGAGACGAGTTTTATGGATCAGGAATCTGTGTGATAAGATTATGTGGAGTATATCACAAAGACAATTACCATTATTCGGTTCGTAATGAGATGATTATTTTAGTTAAGATTCAATGTGTGGTTAGCTCTGCAGTTGGTTAGAAATTTCTACACATCTCCTCCGTTGTGGTGGTATCGCCGACATTATAGCAGGATGCATATATATCATAAGGTGCATTGGGAGCATCGGATTCGTGGAATTTTGGTTATTAAGGTTCAGGGAATGTCATTGTGGTTAGATGATGAATTATGCATTGCATGGTGCTAATTCAGCAAAGGTATGAAGTCATGTTTTGGTACATCGTGTGGTAGTTGGTACGGTGAGAAGGAAACAGGACTGACAGAGAATTTCTGATGTTGAAAACTTGGTTCTAAGGCCCATTTGCGTAAATAAAAGAGTATATCTCCAGAATTGTTCGAGCAAGGGTACTCAACTGGATTGTGGTAGCACGGGCAGGTACACGATGTGTTAAACAGTGATTTCAGATAACTCCAGAGCAGTTCTTAGCACGTTCGAGGACGAACGTATGTTTAAGTGGGAGAGAATGTAACGACCCGACCGGTCGTTTTGAGCTCTAGCGCGTCGTCCAGTCGTTAGAGGTCATGAGCAGCTTCGTTTTAGGTATTATGACTTGTAGGTGTGGCCGGAGTTGAATTTCGGGAAGTTCGGAGTCAAATTGGAAGGAAAATTCTCATTTCGTAAGGCTTAAGTTGGAAGAATTGACTAAGATTGGAATTTTGAGTAAACGACCTCGGAATCAGGATCTGAAGGTTCCAGCAGGTTCGTATGATGATTTCGAACTTGGGCGTATGTCCGTATCGGGTTTTGGATAACCCGGGAGCGTTTCAGCGTATACTTTGGAAGTTAGTATTTTAGAAGAATTTCATAAGTTTGGGTTGGAGGGCATCTCAGTGTTATAGAGGTCCGTTTGGGATTCCGAGTCTGCGAATAGCTCCGTATGGTGATTTTGGAGTTGGGAGCGCGATCATAAGTGAATTCGGATGTCCAGAGGTCATTTTGAAGTCATTTGGCAAAAAATAGAAATTTGAAGGTTTTTGAGAAGTTTCACCGAGAGTTTGACTTTTTGATATCGGGGTCGGATTCCAATTCCAAAAGTTGGAGCAGGTCCGTAATGTCGAATATGACTTGTGTGCAAAATTTGGGGTCAATCAGACGTGATTTTATATGTTTCGGCATCAGATGTAGAAGTTTGAAATTTCAAAGTTCATAAAGCTTGAATTGGAGTGCGATTCATGATTTTGACGTTGTTTGATGTGATTTGAGGCCTCGAGCGAGTTCGTATCATATTTTTGGACATGTTGGTATAACTGGTTTAGGTCCCGAGGGCCTTGGGTTGATTTCGGAAGGTTAACAGAATGAATTTCGGACAAAATAGCTGCTGAAAATTCTGCAGCAAATCTGTTTTGGGACAGCAATTTATGCATCAAAGATCTAACTTTGGAAGAATATATATAAGAATATATAAGGAATCTGAAAATATGCAAAACATGAAAGTTTTAGACCTCGCATTCTAGTTTTCAGAAAGTTAAACCATTCATGATTTGGACATTGTATCAGAAAGTTATGACCGATTGAAGATGGCTGGTGGAGCAATTTCGCCAGAATTTTCTGATGCATGTAGCCGACTTTAGAAGCTCATATCTCGGGATATATAAAGATTTATATGGTGTACAACATATCAAATTAAGGATCTTCGACTCTAGTTCTAAATCTTCAAACCGTTTGTTATTTGGATATTTCTACAAGGAGTTATGGGTGTTTTAAAAGAAGGTGTTCAACAAGGGAAAATTGTAATAGGATGTACAACCTGTGCAGCGCAAGTGCAAGGTACAACTCGATGAAGCATGGGCAGATAGTTTTAAACACGAATTTTGGCCCATTTCTCTCATTTCTTTCATTTGGCTTGGATGATTTTGGGGAGCTCAAGGAGGGATTTTCACCAAGCAACACAAAGTAAGTGATTTCTTCCTATTTTTGACTTAAATATGTGATCTTACATGGATTTAGACATGAAAAATTTGTATAAATTTGGGATTTTTGGGGAAGACCTAGAACTTGGAATTTTGGACTTTTACCATGAATTTGAGCATGAAAATTGTAATAAATTGTATATTTGAGCTAGTAAAGTTATGGGTAGAATTTATCTTCGAGAAATTTCAGAATCCGGGCACGTGGGCTTGAGGGCATTTTGGTCGATTCCTTGAGCGGAGATGGGAGTTTATATAATCTGAATTTTTAACAAATATTTGAGTATAATTTCATTGGTTTATCATTATTTGGATAGTTTTGGGGCATTGTGCATCGATTGGAGTCTTCAGGAGGGCTTTGAAGCCGGTTATGAAGTTCTAGAGCGAGGTAAGTCTCCTTTCTAACCTTGTAAGAGGGAATTATCCCCATAGGTGTTCTATATACCGTGTGTAACTGTTTGAGGGGGCTACGTACATACCAAGTGACGAGAGTCCGTAGTAGCGGCTATTGTTGTTATGTCCGGGTAGTTAGGCCCCACATCATGCCCTTTTTTTCTTCTCGCACGGAATTATATGCTATGAAACCTTATTATATGTAGTTTTTTTTCTCTGAGATTCATGGAATTTAAATAATATGAAAGGAATTGCTTTACGAAAATTAATATGAAAGGAATTGTTTTACGGAAAATAAAATGAAAGGAATTGTTTTACAGAAAATAAAATGAAAGGAATTGTTTTACGGAAAATAATATGAAAGGGATTGTTTTACGAGAAGTAGTATGAAAGAAATTGTTTATGGAAAGTATTTTAAAAAGGAACGAATATTGTGTGTACATGTGACCGCTTTGAAATTTACATTCCGCAAGCGGAATATGTTTACCCCCACTCTTATGGGATCGGGCCGTATGCCACGGCGGATTTAAAGATACATTTATGGAAGCGGGGCGTACGCCACAGTGGATTTAAAGGTGCACTTTTGGGACGGGCCGTTCGATTCTCGACAGTGCACAAATATGAATAATTTGAAAGACGCACTTATGGTTCGGGCCGTTCGATCCTCGGCAGTGCGCATATATGGCTATGGTAGAAATGCACTTATGGAACGGGCCAATCGATCCTCGGCAGTGCATAGATATGATTACTTTATGGCAAGGGTGCACTTATGGGACGGGCCGTTCGATCCTTGGCAGTGCATTTACTTTACTTTTATTGTTGGTTCGGGCTGATCGACCCTCGTCATATATATGTATATATACATAGGATATACCTCTTGTGACTTAAACTG
>ML289853.1:3178-16421 GCA_005239495.1 Nicotiana undulata | reverse complement strand
AGATAGTTGTAGCAATATTCTAGAGAAATCATATGCTCTGTTGGTATACATATATACCATATTTGTATCACATGGTATTAGACGTCCTTTTTGCTACTTATACTTTATTGTATTTTTCAATATTTTATTATCATTTTTATTCTAACTAGTATATATGGAGTTTTGGTTGTTGTAGATTATATTTTCTTGCTCTATAACTGGTTGTATTACTGCTAATGGTAAAATGCATACTGATATTTGTAGGGAAGGAGATCAGATTTTGCATGAAAACCACGTGTTGATTCTTAGAATCTGATTAAGTTACTTATGATGCTCAGTAGTAGTCAGTGTGATATTCAGTAAATTAAATCAAGTGACCACTGATATTATTTCAGTTTAATAATTGAATTTAAAAAATGATAAAAATAAATAAATAAAAGGTATATTATATTAGTTATATTAAAAAAAGGTGAACAAATATTTACTATATTAGTTATATTTTCTTATTGTATAAAAATAAAAAATAGTGAAAATAATAAATAAAATTAGATTATAAAGAAAAAAATAATATTAAAAAAAAAGAGAAGTTAACTGAAATTAGAAAAGGAAAAAAAAAATAAGAAAACGAGAAAAAAAAAAGGAGAAAAGAAAGACAAAAAGGAAAAAGAAAAAGAAAATAAACATAGAAATAAAAAAGAATTAGAGAAAAAAGAGAAATTTTCCCACAAAAAATACTGTGGGTAGGAAATGTAATTAGTTTGATGGGTAGGAAAACAAATGGGTAGACAAAGGTAAATAGTTTTGTTTTTTGTGGGTAACTGTGTCATTCTCCCCATCTTTTTCCCCTACCCAGCTGCAAAGCCGGACCGGACCCGCTGACCCGCCCCATTCCCCCTTTAATCTCAGCCATTCACCACACCCAGATCCAACGGCCCTAGTTTTTTCCCTTACCCAAATATTAACCCTAATATCCCTTACCCTAACCCAGCCGCATCTCCCCCTCCCCCACCCGTCTGCCGCCACTTCAACCGGCAAAACTCGCCGGAATCAGGCGAGTCAACTCACAAACTCACCCACGTACTCCCTCCTCTCCCCTCTCGACTCGTAGCATAACAAACCTATGACAACAAGAAGATTCCCTCCAATTTCACGCGCCTTAAACGATTCGTTGGATGAATGGGAGTCGTGGATTGAGGGATAATCAATCCATGCCCTCCATTTGTCCCAAAAATCGTTTTGCATAAGCAAATTTGAGGATTCTTTTTTTTCGGATTTAGGGGTGAGGGTAGAAGCCTCTAAAGGTGAGTATATATATATCTCTTGGTGCGAAAGGGAAGAGGGAGAAGTTTTCTAGAAAAAGACTGTGATTAAAGCTAAGGTTAAGTTTTCTTCTAACTTTCAGATGAAGTTGTTCTAATTTTCTTTTTCTTTTCTAGTTCTGATATTACTCTACAAACAAAAAAAAAGAAAAATATAATGTTTAGTTGGAATTTCTGAATTTCATTCTTTTCCGTCTGCTTTTAATCCGAGTGTTCAAAGAATGAGGTTTGATTGAGTTCATAGTAGATTAAGTTTTTCCGGTGTTGTTCGATTCTGGCTGCTGGTTCTCTGTTTTGTTTTTTTTGCGCCGATTTCTGGGCTTCATTTGGGCTATCTGTTTCTTCTCGATCACGTTGCTGCTTTCAGTTGGAGTTTTGGGGAAAAATATTGTGTCTGTTGATTTCTTCTATTGTATTAAAAGGATTTCGTATAATACAGGTTCATCTTTCTCCTTTTGTTTTCTTCTTATTTTTCTGTTATTTGCAAGACTACTTCCGTTGTTGTGATTAAAATGTGGTGGTGCCGTATTCTCTTGGTTACTGAGATTAAGGTCTCAATCTGTGCTTAAGAACAGATATTTGAAGCTCTGTTTTTGTTTGTTGGAAATTCGGTTTGGTTGATTGATATATTTGAATATGAGCAATTGGAAATCAGAGTGTTTAGGTTACAACTTCATTTGTGGACGATCGATTTACCTTCCATTTTTTTTGTGCTTTAATTTATCTGCCTTAGCTAGTTTTCTAGTCGATGCTTACGCCAACTCGATATGCCAATCTCATGTTCGACTTTCATGTGCTCCAAGTTAAGGTTCCGGACCCATGTTTATTCAGTCTCGAACACTGCCAAATTCTGATGAACTTCAAGAAATATGCTTCTGATGTTGTCAATCTGCTTTTAAGCTATCTGTGAATTCTAGCTTTTGCATTACTAGCATAGAATTGAGTTATTTTTCCTTAGTGAATTCGTTAATGTGTTTAATTTGTGAAACTTTGGCGTCAAACGAACTCTTGTGAGTCTTAATGGTTGGGTATCATGTCTTGATTCAATACTGCTTTCAGTAGCTCCAATTTAGGATTCTCTTTCGTTTGAAATATCTTGGATAATTTACCAGATCCCGTTAAAGTTCATAGGTTCAAGTTTAGTTTTCTGATTTTTCTAGATTTCATTTCTGTTCATTAACTGTTTAGGTGGAGAATCGCATCTTCTATGTGCGACCATGAGTTAGTCATTCGGTCCAATGTTATTATCCTTGGCTTCATCCAATTGACTCGAATTTTGGTTTGTTTGTGAATTTGAAGTCTATGCGTAGAGACAGGAAGGTGTTGTTTCGTTTATTAAGTTTGAGATAAAATCAATTGAAATATGTAAAAATGAAGTTCTAGATTACTTGCGATTTGTTGCTAAGCGATTGTGGAGATGATGAATCTGCTTACTTTCATCTTTGAAGGAGCCCTAGATCAATAAGTTTAGTTATTGGATTTTTAATCTAGCTTCTTGCATCTTGGTTTGAGCAATATGGTTGTTGGTTAGTAAATAACCAGTTAGACTTAAAATATGTAAATAGATGGAGTGGTATGGATTTTCTGTTGATTGTAAGTAAGTCCCATCGGCCAAACCCATATTCTTTCTTCCCTCAATCTGATTTTCGACTGGGTTATAACTGTCTTATGTTGTCTCTGCTGCTGATTTTGCTGAGCTTTGTACTCACGGTTATCTAGTCTTTGATTGGGTAGCTCAGTTCTTCTATCCATCTAACAGGTGCACATGAACGTTCTGTAATTGTTTGAACCTTAAATATTAAGAAATATTGACTCCTTCATGAATCCTGGATGATTTTAAGGCGGGGTGAGTTTTTCTATTAATACTTCATGAAAAATAGTTAGCCACACCACAAGGAAAACGATTTGATAAGTCTAAGAGCTTCAGTCGTCAGTTTAGCACATTTTGGCATATTTGATAAGAACATAAGAATAAATTCACGTATTCTGCTTTTAGAAATGATTGAGTGCATATGATTTTCCCTCCTTCCTTTGTTTGGTAGTTGAATCATAAATATAAATTAGAGTAGTGGGAGGATACGTGATTGAAATGATACATAGTTTTAAAATGGTGTTATTTGCTCATAAATGGGTTATAATTTGAAAAATTATAGATTATTGTGACTATGGGTATGACTCTCGTTGTATGGTCACGACACGTAGGTCCAAATTCGGGTGTGCATTTTGTGTGACCCGACTACAATTTCAAACAACAATAAAAATTAATATGTTGAGAATTGCGGGTGCGTTTCACGTGGTGCGATTCGCAATGTGTATAAAACCGTAAGTCAAAGTTCGGGCGTGCATTTCATGTGACCCGGTTATAACTTTGTTTAATATTAAAAATAAATATGTCGTAAACCACGGGTGCATTTCATGTGGCGCGGTTTGCAACGTATACCAAAGGGACAAGTGTACGACATCGTGATTTATTTCAAAATAATTTCGTAAATAACTAAAAGCGACTGGAAGTTAAAAATGCAAAATAGGTTTAGATATGTAATAAATCAGATAATTAGGCCATTTATTAATTGTTGAGCGACCGTGCTAAAACCACGAAACTCGGGAATGCCTAACACCTTCTCCTGGGTTAACATAATTCCTTACCCGAATTTCTGTGTTCGCAGACTGTAAAACAGAGTCAATTCTTCCTCGATTCGGGATTTAAACCGGTGACTTGGGACACCATAAACTATCCCAAGTGGCGTCTCTGAATTTTAAATAAAATAATCCCGTTTCGATCGTCATTTAAATTGGAAAAAATTCCCTTATACCCTTTTCGGGGTAGTAAAAAGGAGGTGTGACAGATCTCACCATTCTTATTTTTCAAATCTAGAGCACCAAAAGGAGTCATATGTACCACTTCTAAAGAACCACTCTACTTTGATTTAAACTTTCCCGGAAACACCCGTAACCGAGAGTTGAATAAAAGAACAAGGTCACCTTCTTTGAATTCTTTGTTCCGGATATACTTATCATGTAGGTACTTCATTGTTTTTCCTTATACAAGGACGAACTGGAGTAAGCATGGAACCGGAACTCATCAGGTTCATTCAATTGCTCTACCCAAAGATTGGCAGCTACATCAAGGTTCAATTTCTTCAACGCCCACATGACCTTGTGCTCTAATTCCACTGGAAGGTGACATGCTTTCCCGAACACTAGTTGATACGGAGGCATACCAATTGGAGACTTGTAAGTTGTTCTATAGGCCAAAAGAGCATCGTCAAGTTTCCTTGACCAATCAGTCTGATTTGCATTGACAGTCTTGGATCGAATACTCTTGATCTCCCTGTTGGAGACTTTAACCTGTCCACTTACCTGGGAGTGACAGGGGGTTGACACCTTGTGAGTGACACCATACTTGGAGAGTAAAGTGTCAAAGGCTTTTTTGAAAAAACTAGAACTCCCATCACTAATGATGGCCCTTGGGGTGCCGAACCTTGTGAATATGTTTTCTTCAAGAAATCTACCACACTACGTGCTTCATCGTTGGGCAAAGCCACGACTTCAACCCATTTGGAAACGTAATCCATAGCAACAAGAATATAGGTGTTCCCACATGATCTCACAAATGGACCCATAAAGTCGATGCCCCACACATCGAAAATATCAATCTCGAGGATGGTGGTGAGAGGCATCTCATTCTTCTTGGAGATCCCACCGGCCCTTTGGCAATCATCACACCGCTTAACGAGATCACTAGCGTCTTTGTACAAGGTAGGCTAATAGAATCCACAACTTAGGACCTTTGTAGCAGTTTTTTCCCCACCATGGTGACCACGATAGGGAGAATAATGGCAAGCTTCAAGAATACCCAATTGCTCTTCCTCCGATACACATCTCCGGATAACACCATCAGTGCAAATTTTGAAAAGATATGGCTCGTCCCAGTAATAATCCAAGCAGTCCCGTTTGAGCTTCTTCCGTTAGTTTGAAGAGAACTCATTTGGGACAATGTCGCTCACAAGATAGTTAGCCACATCGGCAAACCAAGGCATCCCGGTCAAAGACATGGAGAGGAGTTCTTCATCCGAAAATGAATCATTGATCTCAAGGCCATCATGGGGCCTCCCCTCCTCCTCCAATCGGGACAAGTGGTCCGCCACTTGATTCTCACTCCCTTTGCGGTCTATGATTTAAAGATCAAATTCTTGTAGAAGAATTACCCACCGCATCAACCTAGACTTAGAGTCCTTTTTACTCATCAAATAATGAAGTGACGCGTGATCGGTGTGCACAATTACTTTGGTACCTATGAGGTACGGGTGTAACTTTTACATCAAAAATAATGGCTAAGAGCTCTTTCTCGGTCACCGTATAGTTGACTTGGGCGTCGTTCATGGTCTTACTAGCATAGTAAAATGGATGGAATATCTTGTTGATTCTTTTCCCCAATACCTCTCCTACCGCCATGTTGCTAGCATCGCACATGAGATCAAATTGTAAGATCCAATTTAGTGCGGTAATGATGGAAGTGGTAGTCAACCTATACTTGAGTAGCTCAAATTCCGTCATACAATCATCATTGAACACAAATTTGGCATCTTTTTCCAACAACTTGCACAACGAGTTCACTACTTTGAGAAATCCTTGATGAACCTACGGTAAAACCCCACGTGACCTAGAAAGCTCCTCACTTCTTTAACGGAAGTAGGAGGAGGGAGTTTTGATATCACTTCAATTTTTTCTTTATCCACTTCAATACCATTCTTGGAGATCTTGTGGCCGAGGGCAATGCCCTCTTCGACCATAAAGTGACACTTCTCCCAATTAAGCACCAAGTTGGTCTCTTCACAACGTGTCAATACCTTATCAAGATTATCCAAACACTCTTCAAATGAATCCCCCACAACATAAAAATCATCCATGAAAACTTTGAGGAAGTCCTCCATCATGTCAGTGAATATTTCCATCATACACCGCTGAAAGGTAGCCGGTGCATTACATAAACCAAACAACATCCGCGAGAATGCGGATATGCCATATGGACAAGTGAAGGTGATCTTCTCTTGGTCTTCAGGCGCAATACGAATCTGGTTATACCCAGAATACCCATCCAAAAGCAATAATAAGCACGTCTGGCTAGTCTATCCAACATCTGATTAAGAAATGGAAGCGGAAAATGGTCTTTCTGAGCCACTTTGTTGAGCTTCCTATAATCCATGCATACTCTCCAACCGGTGACAGTTCTTGTGGGGATCAATTCATTTTTGTCATTTGTAATCACAGCCATGCCCCCTTCTTTGGGACACATTATACCAGTGAAGTCTATGAACTATTAGAAATAGGGTAGACAACCCGTGCATCCAACCACTTGATGATCTATTTCTTGACTAACTCTTGAATGACCTCATTCAATATTCTTTGCAGTTGCACGGAGGGTTTGGCATCCTCCTCCAATATGATTTTGTGCATGCAAAAGGCGGGGCTTATGCCCCGAATATCCGCCAATGTCCAACCTATTGCCTTCTTCCTCCTTTGGAGCACCACAATGGTGGAATATACTTGCACGTTAGTTAAGCATGAGGAAAGAATAACAGGTAATGTGGAACAATGGATTAAGAACTCATACATGAGGTGTGAAGGCAAGGACTTCCACTCCAATGTGGGAGGCTCCTCGATTGAGGGCTTTGTTGGTGGAGTCTTCCGGTTCTCAAGGTCCAAGGAAAGTTTTCGGGGCCCATATGTATTTGATCCCATTCCTTGCAAAGCATTGACACATTCTACCAAGTCTTACTTATCATCCTCATCATGATTCAACATCACAACTTCCAATGGGTCTTCAACATTAATCACAACACTTGGGTCATCAACAATTACTTCGGTCACAAGATCCACGAACGAACACACTTCGTTGCTATTAGGCTGCCTCATTAACTTGCAAACATGGAACATAATTTTTTCATCGCCCACTCGGAAGGTGAGCTCCCCAACTACCACATAAACTAAGGATTCCCTGTATCTAGTAAAGGTCTCCCCAAAATGATTGACACCTCATAGTCAACCTCACAGTCAAGTATCACAAAATCCGCGGGAAATATGAACTTGTCGACCCGAACTAGCACATCATTAATTATCCCCATTGGCCTCTTCATTGTCCGGTCCGCCATTTTCAACCTCATGGATGTGGGTCTTGGTTGCCCAATCCCCAATGTCTTGAACATAGAATAGGGCATCAAGTTAATGCTTTCCCCTAAGTCACATAAAGCTTTGGCGAAATCAGCACTACCAATAGTGCATGGGATTGTAAAGGCACCAGGGTCTTCTAACTATGGAGATATGGAATGCACAATGGAACTCAATTGATGTGTCATTTTGGTTGTTTCATAGTTCATTGATCTCTTCTTTGTTACCAAATCTTTCATGAACTTGGCATATCCCGAAATGTGTTATAAGGCTTCAACCAATGACACATTTATGGACAAACTTTTCATCATATCGATGAATTTCTTAAATTGATTCTCATTGTTTTGCTTTGAGAGCCTTTGAGGATATGGTGGAGGAGGCCTTGGCAAAGGATCCTTGGCTTTGGGCACTACGGGGTCTGGTATGTCTATCACATGTTCCCTAGGCGGGTTCACATCATCTTGCGTCTCCTCCACATTTTCATCAATGTCTATCCTCACCTCATCATTTGCTTGCACATAATTTCTTGTCTCATCATCATCTTGCACCAACACATCATCATCATTCACATTCTTTCTTGAGTTTGAGGTACTAGCAACTCCACCTCTCCCACTTCTTGTAGTCACCACAATAACATGACCCGTATTGTTCCCACCCTTCGGGTTTACCACCGTATCACTTGGTAGTGCCCCCTTAGGGCGAGTATTAAAGCTTGAGAAATTTGGCCAAGTTGGACTTCCAAGTTGCGGATAGAAGTGTTGTGGAAGGCCAATTGGGCATCAGAGTCGACATTTTTCTCCATCATTTGCTTGAACATGTTTTCTATCTATCCCATATCATTGTTGGGTTGTTGATACATCCGGGGGCCTTTGAAAGCCCGACCACCGATTTCCTTGATTATTGTTGTTCCAACCCCCTTGATTATTAGTGCCTCCCCAATTACTTTGATTGTTACCATCCCAATTGTTTAGGTTATTTCCTCCCCAATTTCCTTGATTACCCCAATTTTGATTGTTGTTGTTCCCCCAGTTGCTTTCATTATTGTTGTTTCCACTATTCCAATTTCCTTGTTGACCTTGGTTGCCCCAATTTCCTTGGTTGCCTTGTGATCTCCACTGTTGTTGATTTGGAGCATTGCTCCGTTGACCTTGGTAATTATTGACATATTGAACCTCTTCACTTTGATCATCATATGAATTATCTTGATTGTACCCACTACCACTTTGCTCAAATTGATCTGGATTGTTTTGAACTTGTTGACCTCGTAGTCATCATGTTTACTCTTTCCATGGCATTTACCTATTTTGGCCTCTGAACTTGTTGAAGCTGAGCCTCGGCCAACTAATTTATGATGGTTTTCATCTTCGCTATGGTTTGACCATGATCATGAAGTTCCTTGTGAAGGTGGATAACATTAGGGTCACCCTGAGGAACGTTGGCTCTACTTTGCCAAGCAAAAGAGGTATCAACCATCTCATCTAATATTTCACATACTTCAGAGTACGGCGTGTTCATGAAGTTACCCCCGGCGAGTTGATTCACCACACACTGGTTAGTTGTGTTGATCCCCCTATAAAAGGTTTGCTGGATCATTTCCTCGGTCATATCGTTGTTGGGGCATTCTTTTACCATTGTGCGATACCATTCCCAAATTTCATGCAACGGTTCATTTGGCTCTTATTTGAAAGCCAAAATTTCATATCTCAGCGTCCCCATATACCCCGGAGAAAAGAACTTTGCTATGAACTTCTCGTCCAACTCATCCCAAGTGTGTATGGAATGGTTGGGAAACCCCTCAAGCCAGTCCAAAGCTTTTCCTCGAAGTGAAAAAGGGAATATCCTTAACCTCAATGCGTCCTCAGATACATTCGTCTGCTTGCTCCCCCAGCACGTGTCAACAAAACCTTTGAGATGCTTATAGGCATTTTGATGTGGAGCTCTGGTGAAGAAATCCCTATGTTCCAACAGTGTAAGCATGACATTGGTTATCTGAAAGTTGCCCGCCCTAATCCAGGGCGGGACTATTGCACTGGCATAGCCTTCATTGGGCAACACCCGGTGTGATGCCCTTGGAGGAGGTGGGGGAGGGTTTGGGATGATTTTATGAGGCGGGAGGCCTCTCCTTTGTACTTGAGGTTCAAGATGAACCTCATCTACTTGCTCGTCATCTACCTCCTTATTTAACCAAAGAATTAGATTCTTTGCCGAAGGCATTTAAGAAGAAATCGGGTTTCTGATAACCAAGAGAATATGTAAATAATTGTAAATAGATTCATCAATAGAAAGCAGTAAAGATGCGTAAAAGTAAGTATATTTCAATAGTGGTTCGAATGTGTCTTTACAAGTAATATTTTACTCCCTTATATAGGGAATTTATTAATATAATGTCTACTCTTTTCAGTGATCGAGCATTAATGACTAATAATGGCGTAAGGTTACAATGATTAATTGTAACTGTTGCGTGAAGATTATGTAACATTTGGCTCATTGATTGAAGATCCTCAAATCTGCCCTTTATTCCGCCTTGATTCATTCTGACCGTGTCTGTTCATCTCCTCAATTATATTGAGATTCCCGTATCTGATTACCTAGTGGGTATGCTGTTCCATTCCTCTTTGTCTCGTACCTCTTCATACAATCTCGTCTAGTTGTCATGTTTTAATTGCTCCACATGGATTTCTTAGTCATCATAATTAGTACACGTGCGAAGCCTATTTTTACCAATACAGATAGTCCCCCCCACATACAATTTATTTATCGATTAAGTATTTGGTAAGTGGATACTCATTTATGGCGGGAATATTTTGCCGCCGCTTCACTCGTACCATTGCATTCGTCTCTGAACGTATACGTCGCTTGTCACTTCCATTTAATGCCCATGCCACGTGGCATTCTCGGATTCATTTTGCAATTATTCAGCGCCTTTTAGGGCTTTTTGCGGCTGCATCAGTAACGAAGTGACAACTTCAATTATGACTTTTACATCACTATTTTTTCCATTTTTTGACGGTCGACTTCAAGTATAAATACCCCTTTTCCTTTCTTTACTTTCACGAAAAACTTCTAACCTTCTTTCTTTCTTTGTAAATTCTTCCTTCTTGTAAACATGTCTTCTTCAAACCAACAATCCAAAAAGGTCATCATTGTAGATGAATTGACTCCTTCTTCTTCTCCAACACGGAGTAGGGGGGGGCGGTAGACTTAGGAGCTTAAGTTCTACTCCTTCCAGGGGTTCTTCTTCTTATTCTACTCCTCCGCCATCTTCTAGGTCTAATATTTCTTCTTAGAGGGCTAGGGCTTCTAGATCTTCACCAAAGAGTAGAGATCATAATGAACCACTTCGTGAGCCGAGAGTCGATGAGATTGTTCCTGTCGAGTTTTCTTTTGCCAAGGGTAGTCAGGACATGCGTGAGAAGCTTTCCTCCATGTCATCAAATGATAGTGCTGACCTTTATCCTACCCAAATAACAGAGGGTTTAGTGTCACTCGTACACAGGGATTGTTGTTGGAAGCCTGATTTTCCTGTTGTAGTTCCTAATGATAACCAAATAATATCCTCTTACATGACTAGGTATTCTTATGTTTATACTTATCCCTTCATATTAGGATTCAAGCCTCCCATCGACCCTGTTATCATTGAGTTTTGTCAATTCTTCAAAGTTTTCTTGGGACAAGTCGGTCCTCTTGTTTGGCGAGTAGTTGCGTGCCTCAGGTATTTGGCCAATTTAGCTTCCGTACCCTTTACTTTCCATCATCTTATTCATCTCTATTCTCCGATGTTGTTCCGCCAAGGAGTGTTTATGTAACGACCCGGTCTGTCGTTACGAAAAACCCGCATTATAACTGTTATTGAATTATTATAGATTGGTTATTCTGTTATTAATGTAATAGAATCGATAAGCTTGGAATCAGAATGGTTAAATGGGAATTTAGGCACTT
Organism: Nicotiana undulata; assembly: GCA_005239495.1. Lineage (NCBI taxonomy): Eukaryota > Viridiplantae > Streptophyta > Magnoliopsida > Solanales > Solanaceae > Nicotiana > Nicotiana undulata. The sequence goes on along the minus strand of ML289853.1, from coordinate 5,016 downwards.
AGTCCTTAAGAATAGCCTTAAAATAGGAAAAGTCAACTGAGAGTTGACTTATTGGTAAACAAACTCGGAATGCGAATTTGATGTCTGGGATAGCTTCATTAGGTGATTTGGGACTTAGGAGTGTGTTCAGAATAATTATGTGATGTCCGGTGTAGAATTAGGCTTGAATTGGTGAAAGTTAGTTTTTAACGATTCCGGTCGGCAGTGGAAAATAGGCTATCAGAGTTGGAGTGGAATTCCGACAGTTGGAACAAGTTCATAATGTCATTTTGGACTTGTCTGCAAAATTTCAGGTCAATCAGAGTTGATTTGGATAGTTTCGGCATCATTGGTGAATTTTAGAAACATCAAAGTTCTTAGGCTTGAATCCGATGTAAATTTGGATTTTGATGTTAGTTTTGGTGTTTTGAGAGTGCAACTAAGTTTGAATAATGTTATGAGATATGTTGGTTAGTTTGGTTGGGGTCCCGAGGGGCTCGGGATTGATTTCGGGTGATTAACAGACTCATTTGGACTTAGAACAATTGCTGGTTTTATGGTTTTTGTGCACAGTGATTTTGTTCACTGCGATCGCGGGTGAAGTGGTGCGATCGCAGAGAGTTAATTATGGACAGGCTCAGATTGTTCTATGCGATCGCAAGAAAGGAGGTGCGATCGCGGAGTAGAAGGTTCCCAATGCAGTGCGATCGCGTGGGTTGAGCTGTGATCGCGTAGAGTTAGCCAGGCGCGTGTGGAGCGGGGTCAGTTGTTCTTCGCGATCGCGTGAGCCGGACTGCGATCGCGTAGGTTGAGGTTCTATTGAACCGCGATCGCATGAGCTTTGTTGCGATCGCGGAGGTCTGGGGGAATTGGTCAGTGCGATCGCAGGGCCAAGGCTGCGATCGCGGAGAGTAAATCACTGGGCAGTTAAATAATAACCCTTCCGCGACTTAAACCCTCTTTTACACCATTGTTGAGCGGAGGAGAGCTTTTTGGGCGATTTTTGGAGGAGAAAATCAGTGGGTATCACAGAGGTAAGTAATTTGATTATTAAAACTCGTTTATGGGTGATTAAAGACCATAATCTCAGCCTTTAATTCATGAAAAACAGTAGAAAAATAGGATTTTGGGGCATGAGATTATGAGACCTTCAAGGGTCGATTTGAGGGGTCAAACGAACTCCGATTTTGGTGTTCTTTATATGTACGGAATCGTGAGAAGATGAAGAACACTTTTCTTTAAAAATTTCTGAGTTTCGGGACGCGGGCCCGGGGGTCGAACTTTGAGCTAAATTCGATATTTTTCAATCGGAATTTATTCCTTAAGCATATATTGATGATAAAAATCTGAACATGATAGATTTGGAGCCTTCGGAGGTTGATTCGAGAGGCAAGGGCATTGCGGAATAGTTTTCGGGCTAGTTTTGAGGTAAGTAATGTCTTTAAATCTTGTCCTGTGGGTATGAAACCCCGGACTATGCACCCTTTCACGGGTTTTGAAATAAAAAGGGAAAAACTTTGGAACATATTTCCTATTTAGGCGACTATTGAGTTGCGAAACCGATTTTTAAGCCTTTTCTTAAATAGTATTTATATATTATGATATGTTTTGGGCCGTAAGCCATGTTTGGGGCCTAATGCCGATATGTTTACCCCTTGGGGGGATGTTTTTACTATTTTCCTCACTGAAATGTTATGATTTTTCACTAAGTCTTTTCTGTGAAATTGTTTTGACACTCAGAGTATTTTGATACTACTTCTTGAAAATGAAATATTATTTTTGGGTCGAGAACCCGGTATAATTGTGGCCTGAAGGGCAAATTGAGAGTGTCTGACTGAGTGAGGCTGCTGGCCTATATT
>MDKH01215818.1:0-14242 GCA_005239495.1 Nicotiana undulata | reverse complement strand
GATGATAGCTTGACATGGAAATAAAGCATATACATGCCTGTACAACCCAAACCCAAAATATACGTACACTACGCGTCTGTGCCCGGAACTAGTGTCACGAGTGTCATGGGCAACTACTTAATATACAATGACCACAATATATACAGAGTCTCAGTCTGAATGAAATGGTGCTGCTAGGAAGTCGCTGGGAAAGCAGCTCACCGTGAAGTATGACCACGCTATCAATATCTAGCACCGGCCTGATAATCAGACGTACCATCCTCCGAACCTGTACAGTCAAGTATAGAAAAGAAAAGAAAGTGCAGCATGAGTACATATTAAATAAATATGTACCCAGTGAGTATCCCGCCTAAACTCGAAGAAGTAGTGACGAGAGGTCGACTCCATACTCACTAAAGTCCAACAGTAATAACATATGATAAAATATAATGAAATATAGTAGGCATGTCAGGAAATAAGCAACAAATATTTATATATATATATATATATATATCAAAGCAGAAATCCAAACAATTGTTGAACTAAACAATAAAGCACTTCAAGGGTAAGACCACCAAACGAAACAATAATAACAAATTCTTAGACCCGCCGTGGCGTACGGCCCGCTCCCATAAGGTACCTTCTAAAATCGTTGTGGCGTACAACCCAATCCCATATGTATATCAAGTATTTCTCAACACTGTCGTGGCGTACGGCCCGATCCCATATATTTATCACAATTACTTCTCAACACTGTCGTGGCGTACGGCCCGATCCAATATATATTCATATACTTTCAACACTGTCGTGGCGTACGACCCGATCCCATATATTTCACAATTTCATTTCTGCCGTGGCGCACGACCCGATCCCATATAGACATAATCACTCTCAAACCTGTTGTGGCGTACGGCCCGATCCCAATATCTTACAATACTTACTTTCCATAAAAAATTCCTTGCCATTCAACACTTTTTCCATAAAGCCTCAGAGGAATAACACTATGCAAAACATAATTTCATAGTACATATGGCGTCACAATGAATCATATAAAGCATTACAAGGAAAACATATCAGGCATTACGAGAAAAGCATATAAGGCATTACGAGAAAGCATACAAGGAATGATGTGGGCCTAACTACCCGGACATAACAATAATAGCCGCTACGTACGGACTCTCGTCACTTGGCGCGTACGTAGCCCCCAAACAATTTACACATAGCATATACATCATGTATGGGGACAATTCCCTCTTACAAGGTTAGAAAGGAGACTCACCTCGTGTCGAATCTACCCCTCGGACCACAATTGCGCCCGAAACTCCGAAATTCACCCTCGACGGCTCGCAACTAACCAATCATGGTATAACTGAATTAATTTAGGGTCCAAGAAGAATAATCAACAAGAAATCCTAAATTTAAGCATTCTTGACCATTTCTGGATTTTCGACCCCAGGCCCATACGTTGGATTTCGAATATTCTTGAAGGAATCACCTACCCGAAGTCTAAGGATTGAAGTTATGTGATTTATACAAGGATTCATAGCCTCAATTGAATAATTCACCAATTTATTCAAAGCCCTAGAATTTCTATCCAAATTTTATGAATGTTTGATTCTTAAGAAATTAAACCCGTTGAATTCTATGCATAATAGTGAAAAATAGAAGAGAATTACTTATCCCTACAGTTGGTGGTCGTGGGAGGTGTTGCTCAAACTTGGATGCTCTCTAATGGAGGTTGATGGTGGGTAAAAATGAAGAAAACCCGTAATTTGGACATTTAAAAGGGGCTGGCAACAGTGATTTCCGCACCTGCGACCTGCGGTCCCGCACCTGCGAGAAAATAACCGCCCCTGCGGATAAGGGCATGGGACCCTGGCATCGCACCTGCGGAAGAAAGGGTCGCGCCTGCGATGAGGGTCGCACCTGCGAAGTCTGGACCGCATGTGCACACTCGCACCTGCGACTGAGAGACCGCAGGTGCGGTCACACCAGAAGCAGCCACACCAGCATTGGATTTTGCTGGTTTTTGGCCCCGTGCGGGGTCCGGGAAGCCCCTGGGCCCACCCGATCCTCCGACAAAATATACCAATAGGTCCCAAATCATATGATGGACTCGCTCGAGCTCACGGAACACTCAGAACATCACTAGAACTAGAAATCACCCGCCAAACCTCTTGAATTCAAACTTAAGACTTTAAGAACTCTAGATTTCATAATATTGCCCCGAACGGGTCTATACTACTCGGTATGACCTTAAATTTTATAGACAAGTCATGAATGACTATACGGAACTATTCCTGGTCCCGGAATTTCATTTGGACCTCGGGAACAAAAAAATCACATTTCAAGCCAAAATTCCAATTCTATGAAAATCCTCAAAACTTTATTAACTCCAATTTTCTCATTTTGATCTGAAACCCATCAAATCAAGTTTGTTTCTTACAAAATTTCACAGATAACTTAAATAACACATATTGAACCTATGTCGGGCTCCGAAATCATAATATGGGCCCGGCCGCACAGGTTTCCCATCAAGGTTCATTTTCATAAGCCTTTAATATTTTCATAAAATAATTTTCTTTAAAAATTCATTTCTCGGACTTGGGTCCTCGGAATTCGATTCCGGGCATACGCCCAAGTCCCATATTTTCCTACGGACCTTCTGGGGCCGTTAGATCATTGGTCCGGGTTCGTTTACCAAAAATTTTGACCAAAGTCAACTTTATTCAATTAATTAACATGAAGTCAACTCTTAATCAAGTTTTCACATAAAGGCTTCCCGCTACGCGCCCGGGCCGCGCACGCATATCGAGGCGAGATTAACGGAGGCGTTCGGGGCCTCAGAACATAGTCAAAATTAGATTTACATAAGATGACCCTTTTTTGGGTCATCACATAGAGATTGCAAACGGATGCCCAAGTGTGTAGTCATAGAGGATCCAAGCTGGAGCAACCCGTTAGAGGATGTATTTTCAGTTCCCTTTTTTTAGAAAAAATGTATTTTTTTTAGTAGAAGTTGTAATCTTGTTTCAGAAAGTAGAAAATTGTAATTTGCTCGGACTTATATTTTCATAATCATTGTAGCATAAGAATGGACATTATATTTATTGCATTTACAATTTCCTTTTAAATTAGTATGTATGTGTTCATGAAATTTTAGGAAAACATATATAATAAGCTCCAGATTCATTATGAGTACAATTGGACTCTAACAGCCTATTGGACAGTTTAACATTTAGAGACGGGCCAGGCTATTGAAAATGGCCTGTTAAGGCTTGAAATAGCCTGAACACAGTCCATTGGGCTTGAAAAATATGAAAAGCCCTTAGCCTCAGGGCTGTATGTTTTCAGAACTAAATACAAAATTTCATACGTTAATCGTTTAAGTATTTGGATTCGATTGAAAAAACCAAAAGCGCTCTTTATAAACCTTATCGTATAACTTTTGTATTAAAACTAGTGTGTTCGGAAATTTCCAGTATCACTGTAAACGCCCATTTTGAAATTCTGGAAAAGAATAATCGAGTCAAATTTGATTGAACTTTTAATAAATAAGTATAGCCCCTCAAAACAGCATTTTCTTTTTTACTAAAGTGACGCATATGATTTTCTTTTTGTGCTATAAAATTGTGAATTGATTATGTTCTTTGGCTCTCCTTAGTAATGTAGTGTTTATTAAATTGTATAGAATTCCTCCTTTCACAAATAGCTTATACTAAGATTGGCCAAAAGGAATAATTGACTAATTTGGGCTAAACATGGCCATAGCCCAAGCATTTTTCCCTTTAAGATAGTAAATATAATCCTAGATGACTTTGTGTGTGTCCTAAAGGCTAAAAACACCTCTTTTAGATTAAAATTATAAAACTTAGTGAATAACCAAATGTTGCTTGAAATAAGCATTCTTAACCGTCACGACCATACTCATGACCATATATAACCTACACTCAGGCGTGGCAACTCGTGCCCCCGACTCTAACTCCAAACAAATAATAAAATCATATGCTGTAATCACGGGTGCATTTCATGTGTCGCTGCTACGATATGTCCAAAAATAACAAGTGTACGCCATCGTGACTTGTTTCAAGATAAATCCATAAATATAAAAAACATGGCTATAGCCCAAACATTTTCCTATTGAGATATTGAACATGACTTTGTACATACCCTGTAAGCTAAAAATAGCTCCTTTAGATAAAAATCATAAAACTTAGAGAATAATCGAGCATTGCTTCAAATAATCATTTTTAACTGTCACGACCATAACCAAGACTATATAATCTACACTCGGGTGTGGAAACTCATGTCCCCGACTCTAACTCAAAATAATAATAAAAATCACATGTTGTAATCGCGGGTGCGTTTCATGTGGCGCGGTTGCAATGTAGCCAAAAATAAACAAGTGCACGCCATCGTGACTTGTTTCAAGATAAATGCATAAACATTAAAAGCGGTTAAAAATTGAAAAAGCCAAATGCACAATAGGCTAAAACATGTAAATAACCAGATAATTTAGGCCAAATATTAATAGTTAAGCGACCGTACTAGAACCACGAAACTTGGGAATGCCTAAAACCTTCTCCCGGGTTAACAGAATTCCTTACTCGGATTTCCGGTTCGCAGACAACATAAAACAGAGTCAAAATTCCTCGGTTTGGGATCTTTTAAAATAAACGGTGTCCCGGAACATCGTCAAAAATTCAGGTGGCGACTCTAATACTAAAATAAATCCCAAATCCGAATAATGTCACTTAAAGTGGAAAAACTCCCTTATTACCCTTTATTACGCCATGGGTGAAAAAGGAGGTGTGATTGCTTTGGCGACTCTGTTAGGAAAAGGGAACCCAGAACTTGTGGTTCAGGGTTTAAGAAATCGAGCTTAGAATAGCTGTTATATTTGGCTTTCATTATCTGATTTTACGTGTTTTAACCTGATGTGCTAATTGCCGCTTTTTACCGCTTTGATATTATTTTAACTACATATAAATTGTGCCGAAACCCTTCTTCTCTCTGAGTCTTCTAAATCATCTGGGAAGTGCGCACTTCGTGTGACTTTTTTTTGTTAGAGTCATCCAAATTTTAGAACGAGGTACGAACAAGTTGCAAAGCCGGTGAAACTTCTGTATTCCCGGTACGCTCCCCCGACCTCGGCTCGAGCTATCTGCTTGGGTAAGCCTTGTCTAGAAGAAAACCCCAGGATTTAAACCTAGTATAACATAGCTTCATGCCGGATCCCTAGTAGGAAGGATTATTTGTATCACGTGCAATTGACTTAGGGGACTCAACACAGGGGTTGGGTCCGTCTAGGATAGGTGAACCCAAAATAAAAGACCATCCTGATGCATCCTACCTGCTATATTTTGTTTCAGTTTGTTTGTTGACCGGCTAAAGAAAAGAGAATAACAGAAAAACCAAGAGAGAAATAGAATAGGAGATTTATCCAATTTTTGAAAAACCCCGATATTCAAAATCATCCTGAAACTCTGTCAAAATTATTGAAAATGGAGGAAAAGAAAGAAGGAAAATAGTATTTCAAAAATGAAATGAGTCAGTGCATATTTTTAAAAATTGTGTCAAGATTACCTGAACTTTGCACTGTTTGATTCTCACCGGTGTGAGATACGCTGCAACCCTCATCGGGTCCAACCTTATTTTTCAAAAATCAAAATACAAAATATGGTCGTAAATAAAGTTAGGTGACACCGTTCTTGTCTAAATAGCCAAAATGTCTCAACTGGGCGCCGGAAGGCTATTTTTGCAAGAATAGCCACCTGTTTTTTCAAAAATTTTGACCCAATTAGCAAACACAACCCCAAAAACTTCCTACCCGAATTGTTGAAGGGCCGTGTTCGTGAAGATGCTCCATTTCCAATTGGTTACGAAGTTTTTGCTAAAATAGCACTTTTTGTTTTTGCTTTTGGTCAAAAATATAAATTATGGCTTTTCTTTTTTCGTAGCCAATCACTTAAAGAAATGTGCAGGATGAGCTGATTATATTGTCACAAAATGCCAAGAGTGTGAAGATATGACCCAGACTACCTTCTTCGCAGCGGTAATGATTTTCGTCCACAAGATAATGGATGATCTGTACCGCCTCCAGCAAGATATGGCACGCAGCCCATGGCGAGACCAAATGATGTCCCACGGGCCCCTGGAGCAGTAGAAGCACTTATGTATTCTTGATGTCCTTTTCGACACTGTATTTTATTTCCCTGTTGCAGTCCTGTTTGAGTCTACTTTAAGTCTGTTGTAGTTTTTAAATTTCCAAGAAAGTATGTCAGAGTCTTTTTTAGTTTTAAATTTCTAAAATAAAACATATGTTAGAGTCTTTTGTAATGAATGAAATTGGAAGTTCTATCTAATGAATTAAAATTTGACAATCAGAATGTTTATTTCCTTTTGTATTTATTCCTTGAACTACATGATGATCTGATTCACGCGGCGTCGTGATACATAGGCAATCCACACAGGATTCGATCATAATCTTAAAAATGAAAATAATCCGAAAAAAGAGAGAAATTATCAGAAAAGTGAGAGCAAAAGAAAGGAAAATTCAAACTTAAGGAACAATAAAAGTCGGGATGAGACACTCAAACAGATGCAAGACATGTAGAAAACGTTTAAACTTCCTAGGAGCATTGCAAACACCAACGTGCGATCCCCTATGTGTTAAATGCCTCGATCTAACAATTTTGTGGTCTTCCCTCTGAAAGGTGTGTTTTAAGGTGGTTGGTTTTGCGGTAATCTAGCTTCACATCCATACTTCACCAGATCAAAAGGGAGTGTCGATATGACATCTGAAAGTCAATTGCCAATCATCAACTCCCCTGAGGATGACCCACGCTCGGTCATCCCAACATCTGAATCAACCGCAGCTGAAGAAAACAAAAGTCTGCGTTGCCGCATGCTGGAAATGTGGGACTCCTGGTCAAATGGTAGGGAACCACCCAGTACCATCCCAGGTTTCCCCGAGTTAATTCTCAGAACATGCGGGATCTCCAACATCCCCATAAGTTACCCGGCTACCCTATTTGGATTCCCAACTATGTCGGCTCACTTCGTTGGAAGGCCTTTCGAGGTTCGCCCCCAGGCACTATTTTATGGTGTATCTTCCAACATCTTTACCGCACCACCAATCTATGCCACGGTGCCACCAACAGTGTATGTACCAAGCCTCAAACTGTCGACTTTCACCTTCCAAACACCGTCGTTCCATCTGGACACAACTCATGTTACTCTCAACTCATACCCTCAACAACCTCAGTATGAAGTCACCCTGGGACAAGACAAAAAGAGCCCCGAGCAGGAAGAAATGGCTCAAAAAATGAAAAGTATTGAGAAAAGCCTCAAAATTATACAGGGACTAAGTGGGCAGAAAAGTGTTTCCTATGCAGACTTGTGCATGTTCCCGCTCGTTAACCTGCCTCTCGGGTTTAAAACCCCCAAGTTTGAGAAATACGATGGACACGGGGACCCCATAGCTCATCTAAAAAGATATTGCAACCAACTCATAGGAGCAGGTAGAGAGGAAGAGCTTTTAATGGAATATTTTGGAGAAAGCTTGGCCGAGATTGCATCTGAGTGGTACATGGACCAGGATATATCCCACTGGCATATATGGGATGAACTGGCCCGGGACTTTGTCCGACAATTTCAATATAACGTGGACATCGCTCCCGATGGAATTCTCTGTCCAATCTCAAGAAAAAGTCACCAAAAAGCTTTAGGGAATACGCTATTAAGTGGCGTGAGAATGCTGCTAGAGTCAAGCCTCCAATGGATGAGACTGAGATGGTCAATGTCTTTTTACAAGCCCAGGAGGCTGACTACTTCAAAAGTATGATGTCCGCCATGGGCAAGCCATTTGCGGAAGCGATAAAAATCATAGATATGGTTGAAAATGGTTTAAAGGCCGGTCACATTCTAAGCCAATCCACCATAAGAGAAACTTCCCAGGCGATCTAGAGCGGGTCAAGGGGTGTAGCTAATAGAAAGAAGAAAGAGGAATCGGCAATGATGGCTTCCAGTGTAAGAAACTCCCGTCAGCCCCGAGGCTACTTTTCTGATGCCTCGCAACATTACTATCCCCACCAGGATACGACATATGCCGTGATGCCTCAACCCTACCCAATAATGAATGCTCAGCCGTATGTTCAGCCCCAACAACACTATAATATAAATCGAGCTCCACCACCCAAAAACAACCCTCCTCGCCAAGCTCCATATAATCCTCGCCCTCCACAAAACAATCCCCGGGAGCCACCCAGGAGAACCCACTTTACACCAATTGGAGAATCATACTCCAGTCTTTTCCTGAAGCTAGCCAATTGGGTCTGCTGCAGCCTGTACCCCAAAACAGGCAAAACCTAGAGTCCCCCTCTTACCGGCCAGGTACCCGATGTGCTTACCACTCAGGGGCTGAGGGACATGATACTGAAGATTGCTGGACCTTCAAGCGGGAAGTTGAGAGCTTCATAGAACAAAAGAAGGTGGTGTTAAGGGATGAAGAAGCTCCCAACGTGACCAATAACCCGTTGCCTTCTCACAATAATGGGCCGATTATTGGCATGATTTGTGAAGACCGAGATTTTGATCCGGCCTTAAAAGCTATCATCGCCATTGCGGATGTAGAGAAAAATCCCAAAGCGGCGCCCAAGAAAGTTAAAGAGGTGAAGAAAAGCAATTTTGTCTCTCAGGCCACAGGAAAGTTTGAAACCAAAACAAAGACGAGGCCTTCTAAAGATGATGTTCTTTATGTCCCCAGGGCACCCAGGAAGGAACAGTTCGTGTTAAGCCCTCCCAGAAGATTGCAATACAACAAAGCCGTGCTGAATGTCCCAAAGATGTACGTATGAAAGGGGACGTATGTGGCGCAGGGGCCAATAATTTCACCAAGGCTGAATGAGCCCGTGGTTAGTAGCCGCACGTCACAGACTCCCATAAAGGATACCACTATTGCCCCCTAGAACTACAACAAGACGATAGTGACGTACAAGGGAAAAGAGATCACAGGGGGAGCGATTGAAGCAAACTCATCTGAAAGATACCTCAACCTGAAAGAGCTAAACAAGAACAAACAGAAGCGCTTTCCGCCTAAAAACCCGGTCAGCGCCGAGGAAGCAGAGGAATTCTTTAGAAAGATGAAAACCTCTGAATATGTTGTGATTGAACAGCTCAGAGAATCTCCTACTCATGTCTCACTTCTATCTTTGCTGATAAGCTCAAGTGTACACCAGAAAGTTTTGATCAAAACGCTTAATGAAGCGTATGTTCCAGTCGAAACTACAGTTGAACAAATGGAAAGAATGGAGGAACGATTCTTCGAGGTAAACCGCATCTCATTTAGCAAAAATGACTTACCCCCAGAAGTGGCTGCTCACAATAAGGCTCTCCACCTAGCTGTCAAATTTGAAGGGTACTACGTAAAAAGGGTCTTGGTGGACGGAGGATCTAGGGTCGACATTTGTCCTCTCTCAACCCTAAAAAGAATGGAGAATGGAACTGAGAGAATCAGAACCAACAATATGTATGTCCGTGCATTCGACGGCATTAAGAGGGACTTAATCGGAGAAACTGACTTAGTCTTGACAATTAGCCCCGTAGACTTTGAAGTAATATTCCAGGTCTTGGACATGGATACATCTTATAATTATCTCCTGGGAAGGTCGTGGATCCACACCGCAGGAGCTGTACCCTCGACCCTCCACCAGATGGTTAAATTCGAGCACGAAGACCAGGAGATTGTGGTCCATGGGGAAGACGAGCAGTCTATTTACAGGGATCCATCAGTCCCCTACTTGGAAGCAAGAGAAGGTAGCGAGCATATCGTCTACCAGGCTTTTGAGATTGTGTTTGCGGACCAATGTGAGGACGGAACCCTTTGTCCTCAGCCCTTCCTGTCAAATGCATCACTCATGGTCGCTAGCGACATGATAAAACATGGGTATAAAACCGGAAAAGGACCCGGGGCGTCCCTGCAAGGCATCACAAAACCTATCACTTTGCCAACCAGTGAAAAGTTCTTCGGCATTGGGTTTCAAGCTATTCCCGATGATGAAAAATGGGCCGACCAGCGTAAGAAAGATGGTTGGGTGTTACCTCATTCAATCCCACACATCACTGAATCATTTGTCGAGCCAAAATACATAGAAGAAGAAGAGGAAACCTTCACGGCCGAGGAAATCAAAGATATTTGTGGGGCAATGAGAAAGATGTTGCATGAAACTCATATGGTCTAATTAGGAGAAGGCTCAAGCACTGCTGAAGTGCAATATATGGGGCCTGATGCCAAGCTCCAAAACTGGAAGGCTTCTCCATTCCCCGTCAGGCGGGAGTCCTGGTAGTCCAGCCTTGCCATCCTTTCTGCACTTCGAGTTATTTCAGGGTGTAACTGGAGTGATTTAGTTTATTCTCTTTTCAAATTCTCATGGAGAAAGATTGCTTCAGCTTTGTCCGGAAATGCCATAAGTGTCAAATACATGGTGATTTGATCCATAAACCACCTTCGGAGTTGCATCCCTTGTCAGCACCCTGGTCATTTGTTGCCTGGGAAATGGATGTCATTGGGCCGATCGAGTCGAGAGCCTCAAACAGGCACAAATTTATCTTGGTTACTATCGACTATTTCACAAAATGGGTCGAGGTAGTCACATTCAAAGATGTCACTAATAAAGTAGTGGTGGTTTTTGTGCACTCCAATATCATCTGAAGTTTTGGTATCCCAGCAACTATCATTACCGACAATGCCGCCAATCTGAACAGTAACTTGATAAGGGAGGTATGTGAACAGTTTCAAATCACACACCGTTATTCCACCCCTTACCGGCCCAAAGCCAACGGCGCCGTTTAAGCAGCAAATAAAAACATCAAGAAAATCCTCAGAAAAATGATCCAGACTTCTATGCAATGGCACGAGAAATTGCCTTTCGCATTATTGGGATATCGCACGACCGTGCGCACATTGGTTGGAGCTACGCCTTATCTAGTGGTTTATGGAACTGAAGCCATAATACATGCAGAAGTTGAAATTCCCTCCCTTCGGATCATTATCGAGGCTGAAATCGAGGATGATGAATGTGTCAAAACCCGACTGGAACAGTTAACTCTGATTGATGAGCAAAGAATGGTCGCAGTTTACCACTGGCAGTTGTACCAACAACGAATGGCCCGCGTCTATAACAATAAAGTGCGTCCTAGGAACTTCGAAGTGGGGCAACTCATCCTAAGATGTATCCTTCCACACCATGAAGAGGCGAAAGGCAAATTCGCCCCGAATTGGAAAGGTCCATACATCATAAGGAAACTGCTACCAAAAAGAAGCATTGTACTTGGGAGACATCGAATGAAATGATCCCGAAATGGCTGTCAATGCAGATGCAGTCAACAGGTACTATGTTTGACCTTTCCTAATGTGGATGCTACTGATCGAAATGACGAAGGCTTTCATTCACGCTATCCCAAAGACTACCCAACTTTGTAAACCCTTTTGAGTCGGTTACTTTTCTTTGATTACCCTATTCGGAACTTGAAAGTATTGTTAAAAAACAGAATGATAATGAAAAAAAAACAAAAACCAAAACAAAATGTTTCCCTGAGCTATGTTCGACTTGATTTCGAAAGCATACGTAGGCAGCCTCTCACTGGTGTTCAGTCACACCAAAATAAAATTCCACATTTCCCCAAGAGTTTAAGCTGGGGAAAATGTTATGTTTTCGCCAAAAATTCAAAAGTGGTAGCTCAATCCAAATTATGTTCCCAAAACCCTGTTCAAGTCCTTCCGATCAATCGACAAAGATGTCTAAAGTTGGAGGATGCAGATGTTTGAAGCTAATACAAGCAATGAGAGAAATTAAAAATGAGAGAGTCTTATTGGTGAAAACCCACACGGGCACCGTGAGGCAACGGTAAGCAGAGAAATTGAAAATGATAGAGTCTTGTTAGTGAAAATTCGATAAAAGCACTACAAGGCGATGGTGAGAAGAGAAATGAGAGAAATTAGTCGGAGAAAACCCAAACAAAATGTTTCCCTGAGCTATGTTCGACTTGATTTCGAAAGCATACGTAGGCAGCCTCTCACTGGTGTTCAGTCACACCAAAATAAAATTCCACATTTCCCTAAGAGTTTAAGCTGGGGAAAATGTTATGTTTTCGCCAAAAATTCGAAAGTGGTAGCTCAATCCAAATTCTTTTACCCAAAACCCTGTTCAAGTCCTTCTGATCAATCGACAAAGATCTCTAAAGTTGGAGGATGCAGATGTTTGAAGCTAATACAAGTAATCAGAGAAATTAAAAATGAGAGAGTTTTATCGGAGAAAACCCACACGGGCACCGTGAGGCGACGGTAAGCAGAGAAATTGAAAATGAGAGAGTCTTGTTAGTGAAAACTCGCTAAGAGCACTACAAGGCGATGGTGAGAAGAGAAATGAGAGAAATTAGTCGGAGAAAACCCCCAAAGGGCGCCACTAATCGAAAATGATAACGAATCAAGAACATGGACACAGTCTAGGGCAAGGTTTCTCAATCTCGAGGTGATAGTTGTGATGCATTTCTGAGAGTCAGGCGGTTTACCCGGATCATGCATCCCGTCTAAAAGGCATGTCATGTTCATTGAAGTCCGCATGCACTCCAGATAAGTCCTTCCTCCCTTTCCCTGAAAGGGATACCTCTCGTTTAAATTCATTGTCCATTCTGTCATTTATTTCCTTTCAAATCCCGTTTGGTCTAACTCTTTTTCCAAAACTAAGGCAAAGAAAGGATGGAAAAACTGATCTACAGGATCTCATTTGGAACGGGCTAATATGCAAAAGGAGCTCAACCTCATCAAGGGCATCAAGTCTAGCCTGACTGGCCTCAGCGGCCGATGCTTCAAACTCAAAACCCTTGAAAGGAGAAAAATCAAATCGAAGCGCCTATAAAGGCAGATGAAATTGAATGGTTGAGTCCCACGTGGCTAACCACCTCGGCAAAAGTTTGAAAAGCCAAAGTATTCCAAATGCTTTGAAATGGAAATGAAATGCCAATGAAGGGGAAATAAAGTTGGAACGGTTAATTCCCACGTGACTAGCCGTTATAGCAAATCTAAGGAGCCTGAAGTTTACCGACGCTTCGAAGGCCCAAAAAGAAAAACAAGTGAAAGGCCTGCAAAGGCAAAATAAAGTTGAAATGTGGATCCTACGTGACCGATCAGCATGATAAAATATGGAAATCCAGGGTCCCGGTTTTAGAAATGAAAACCAATCCCCAGCAAGCAAGAAAGCGGTTGAGATCTTTGTCAAAAAAGCTGAGATCAAGCAGTTGAAATAATCAAGGCCGCAAAACCAACCACCATTTCAAATTAACAAATTGTTCTTTGTTGAAATAAGAAACAGGTGCAACTCAAAAAAAACCGTGCAAAAAGCAGGTGCAACCAAAATAACTTGCGCAAGGGCTAGAAGGAGCTCTTGCAGCATTGACTCCAACAAAGGGAAGTTTCTTCCAAAAATCCTTTCCCGCATGCATGAAAATAAAAATAAAAAATAAAAAGAGAAAAAGAAGAAATGAAGTTGAAAATGATTAAACCTAAAGTAGCATAGGGTCCCCAATCCCTAGCCAAACCTTTCCCAACCAAGGACATTCCATTCCTTAGTTGATGCCTGATGAGTGGTGATTTTACCACTCATTTTAGCCTTTTCTCATTAGATTTTGTATTGTTAAATGATAACTTGAGGTCGTTTTTAGTGTATAATTGCTCAATTTTCAGGGAAATGATGCTATGAAGGTTGGTGTTGAATTGGAATGAAAGTTGGACAAAAAGAGGTGAAAAAGTGCATGAAAGGCTTCAGTGATTCCGCACCTGCGGATTATAGGTCGCAGGCGCGATGGGATCTTTGAAGAGAGGAATTGAGGGAAATGATGCTATCAAGGTTGGTGTTGAATTGGAATGAAAGTTGGACAAAAAGTGGTGAAAAAGCGCATGAAAGGGTAAAATGATTCCGCACCTGCGGATTATAGGTCGCAAGCGCGACCTCGCGCCTGCGAAGGAATGTTCGCCCTTGCGAAGCCAGCTCAGTCACACAAGAACCGCACATGCGGTGCTTTTCACGCACCTACGGTACCGCAGGTGCGACCTCATGTCCGCAATTGCGATGGAAGTCAAACCAGCCTAATCTCGCACCTGCGAGTGAAATTCACGCACCTGCGGAACTGCAGGTTTGACCAAACGTCCGCTCCTGCGAAAAGGTGACCAAACTCAGAACTCGCACCTGCGAGAAATATTCCGCCC
>ML289852.1:20790-37920 GCA_005239495.1 Nicotiana undulata | reverse complement strand
AGTGATACTAATTAACATATGCTTTAAAAGCACTTTCGCAACTCAATAGTTGCCTAAAAAGGAGCATTTTCCAAATTTCCAGTTCGTGCATGCCCACACTCGTCATCCAGTGTGTGCGTCACTCCAAATCCGTAAAAGGATGTAAAGTTCGTGGTTTCATACCCTCGGGACAGGATTTAAAGATATTACTTATCTCAAACTAGCCCGAAAATTTATTCCGCAACACGCTTGCCTCTCAAATCAACTTTCAATTTCTCCAAATCTATAAAGATCAGATTTTTCACATCAAACTATGTTAAGGGAATGGATTCAAATCGAAAAACATCAATTTTAGCACAAAACCCAAAATTAGCCAAAATTCGACCCCCGGCCCCGCATCTCGAAATTCGATAAACTTTATACCAAAACGATCCTCATCATCTCACGAGTCCGTACATATAAAGAACTCTGGAATCGGAGTCCGTTTGAACCCTCAAATCATCCCTAAAAGGTCTCATAATCTCAAGCCCTAATTTCACCTTTTTCTACTGATTTTCCCCTATTAAAAACGTTAATTTAGTCCTTAATCACACACAATCGAATTAATAAATCCAAAATGCTTACCTCAATGATGCACAAACGTTTCCCTCTTCAAAAACCCTCAAAAAGCTCTAAACCCGCACAATAATGCTGAAAAGAGGGTTAAAAATCGTGAAGTCTCCTTTTTATACTTTGCTGCCCAGGCTTTTTGCACCTGCAGTCCGCACCTGCGATCAGGAGGACCGCACCTGCGGTTTCTCATGAAACGACAATTTCCCGCACCTGCGGCTCCACTTCCACACCTGCGACCTCGCAGGTGCGGTCAAGTGTCCGTATCTGCGACCTTTTCCCTGAGCTGGACAAATCTCGCACCTGCGGAGCTTTCTCCGCTTCTGCGGGCCTGCACCTGCGATCAAACATCCGCAGGTGCGGAAACAATAGTAAAATCACACCAGCAGTTGTTTGTTGCACTTTTCAACTCCGAAACTTCCCGTTAACCATCCAGAATCAATCCCGAGGCCCCCGGGACCTCAAACAAAGCTACCAACATATCCCATAACATCATTCGAACTTAGTCGAGTCTTTGAAACATCAAAAACAACATCAAAACACCAAAATCACCTCGAATTCAAGCCTATGAACTTTGAAATTTCTAAATTCCACCAACGATGCCGAAACTAACCAAAACACATCCGATTGACCTGAAATTTTGCACACATAACTAAAATGACATTACGGACCTGTTCCGACTTCCAGAATTCCATTCCGACCCCGATAGCCTATTTTCCACTGCTAACCGGAAATCACCAAAAACTAACTTTCGTCAATTCAAGCCTAATTGTATATCGGACATCACAAAAATATTCCGAACACATTCCTAAGTCCCAAATCACCTAACGAAGCTATCCGAACCATAAAATCCGCATTTCGAGGTCATTTACCAATAAGTCAACTCTCAGTTGACTTTTCCAACTATAGAGCTATTTTTTGAGTGTAAGTGTCTCAATTCTCACTATAACCATTCGGGTTCCGTGCCTACCAACTCTAACACATCAAAAACAGTATAACCAACCTATGACAAGGCAATAACAGTAAATATAATGCAGATTCTACGTAACAACCGACCGGGTCGTTACATTCTCCCCCTCTTAAACAAACGTTCATCCTCAAACGGATCTAGAAACATACCTGGAGTCTCAAACAAATGAGGATATCTTCTCTGTATATCCCGCTCGGTCTCCCAAGTAGCTTCCTCCACTGGCTGACCTCTCCATTGTACCTTCACTGAAGCTATATCCTTAGACCTCAACTTTCTGACCTGACGATCCAAAATTGCTACTGGCTCTACCTCATATGACATATCATGCTCGAGCTGAACTGTGTTGAAGTCCAAAACATGAGATGGGTCACCAACATATTTCCAGAGCATCGACACATGAAATACCGGATGAACATTCGATAAGCTGGGTGGCAAGGCAAGTCTATAAGCCACCTCTCCAACCTTCTGAAGTACCTCAAAAGGACCAATAAACTGTGGACTCAGCTTTCCCCTCTTTCTGAACCTCATAACACCCTTCATGGGTGAGACCTTCAACAGTACCTTATCACCTTCGATAAAAGACACATCCCGGACCTTCCGGTTCGCATAACTCTTCTGCCTAGACTGCGCCGTGCGAAGTCGCTCCTGAATCAACTTCACCTTCTCTAACGCATCCTGAATCAAATCTGTGCCCAATAGCCTAGCCTCACCGGGCTCAAACCAACCGAACAGAGATCTACACCTCCTACCATATAAAGCTTCATACGGGGCCATATGAATATTGGACTGGTAGCTATTATTATATTCAAACTCCGTAATGTGGCAGAAACTGATCCCATGAACCATCGAAATCAATCACACAGGCACACAACATGTCCTCTAAAATCAGAATAGTCCGTTCTGAACGCCCATCGGTCTGAGGATGAAATGTTGTGATCAACTCTACCTGAGTACCCATACCTCTCTACACGACCCTCCAAAACTGAGATGTGAACCGAGTGCCTCTATCAAAAATGATAGAAATTGGGACCCCATGCAATCGGACAATCTCCCTGATGTAGATACCAGCTAACCGCTCTGAAGTATAAGTAGTACTGATAGGAATAAAGTGCGTGGACTTGGTCAGCCGATCCATAATGACCCAAATCGCATCAAAACCCTTCGAAGTCCGTGGAAGCCCAACTACAAAGTCCATAGTGATCCACCCCCACTTTCACTCCGGAATATCTAACCTCTGAAGTAATACACCTGGTCTCTGGTGCTCATACTTGACCTGCTGGCAGTTGAAACACCGTGCTACATACTCACGATATCTCTCTTCATCCACCTCCACCAATATTGTTGTCTCAGATCCTGATACATCTTCGCGGCACCCGAATGGATGGAATACCGCGAGTTGTGGGCCTCTGCTAATATCACTCTCGAAGCCCATCCACATTGGGCACGCAAATACGGCCCTGCATCCTCATAACTCTATCATCACAAATAGTCACATCCCTGGCATCACCTCAACGGACTCTGTCATGGAGAACTAAATGGTGTCGGTCATCATACTGGCATGCTCTAATCTGATCATAAAGAGAAGACCGGGAAGCCATGCTAGCTAATACCCGTGGAGGGTTTGACAAATCCAATCTCACCAACTGACTCACTAAAGCCTGAACATCAAGTGCTAAAGGTCGCTCTGCTTCTGAAAGGTAAGCTAGACTCCCCAAACTCTCGGATCTGCGACTCAAAGCATCGGCCACTACATTGGCCTTCCCCGGATGATACAAAATAGTGAGGTCATAATCCTTGAGAAGCTCCAACCACCTCCTCTGACGCAAATTCAAGTCCTTCTGCCTCAGTAGATACTGCAAGCTACGATGGTCAGTGAAAATCTCACACTGCACTCCATACAGATAATGGCGCCAAATCTTCAAGGCATGGACAATGGCAGCTAACTCAAAATCGTGCACAGGATAATTCTTCTTATGCACCTTCAATTGTGTAAACGCGTAGGCAATCACCCTACCGTCCTGCATCAATACTGATCCCAAGCCAACTCTAGAATCATCACAGTAGACTATATAAGAACCCGAACCAGTAGGCAAAACCAATACAGGAGTTGTGGTCAATGCTAACTTGAGCTTCTGAAAGCTCTCCTCACGCTTATCAGACCATCTGAATGGAGCACCCTTCTGGGTCAATCTGGTCAAAGGAGAAGCAATAGAAGAGAATCCTTCCACAAAGCGACGGTAATATCCCGCCAGACCAAGGAAACTTCTAATCTCTATAGATGAGGACGGTCTGGGCCAACTCTGCACCGCCTCAATATTCTTTGGATCAACCTGAATACCCTCACTAGACACCACGTGCCCTAACAAAGCTACTGAATCATACAAAAACTCACACTTGGAGAATTTTGCATAAAGTTTCTCCTCCCTCAACCTCAGCAACACAACTCTCAAATGCTGAGCATGCTCCTCCTAGCTACGAGAATATACCATGATGTCATCAATGAACACAATGACGAAAGAATCAAGGTAAGGCTGAAACACACTGTTCATCAATTGCATGAACGCGACTGGGGCATTAGTTAGCCCAAATGACATAACCAGAAACTCATAATGACCATATCTGGTCCTAAAAGCAGTCTTCGGAATGTCAGAATCCCGAATCTTCAGCTAATGATACCCGGATCTCAAATCAATCTTAGAGAACACTCTAGCTCCCTGAAGCTGGTCAAACAAGTCATCAATACGAGGCAAAAGATACCGGTTCTTCATCTTAACATTATTTAGCTGCCTATAATCAATACACATGCGCATGGAGCCATCTTTCTTTTTCCCAAACAACACCGGTGCACCCCAAGGTGACACACTAGGCCGAATGAACCCCTTAAATAGGAGTTCTTGAAGCTGCTCTTTCAATTCTTTCAGCTCCGTTGGTGCCATACGATAAGGTGGAGTAGAGATAGGCTGAGTGCCTGGCACCAAGTCAATACCAAAATCAACATCCCTGTCAGGTGGCATGACTGGCAGGTCTACAGGAAATACGTCCAGAAAATCACGGACCACAGGAACAGAATCAACAGAAGGAGTCTCACTACTTACATCCCTCACAAAAGCAAGATAAGATTCACATCCCTTCTCGACCATACAATGCGCCTTCAAATAAGAAAATACTCTGCTAGGCACATGCTCTATAGACCCTCTCCACTCAACTCTCGGAACTCCGGGCATATCTAGGGTCACAGTCTTAGCGTGACAATCAAGGATATCATGACATGGGGATAACCAATACATGCCCATAAAATCAACCATACTAAGTAACATAAAGTTCACTCGGGTCTCCAGACCCCCAATAGATATAAGACATGACTGATACACACGATCCACAATAATAGTATCGCTCACCGGAGTCAAAACATGAACATACGTAACTAAAGACTCACGGGGCATATTCAGAAAGTGAGCAAAATAGGATGAGACATAAGAGTACGTGGAACCAGGGTCAAATAAAGCCAAAGAGTCACTATGACACACTGAGATAGTACCTGTAATCACCACATCTAAGGCCATAGCATCAGGCCTAGCTTGAAGTGCATAAATACGTGGCTGGCCTCCACCTGCTTGACCTCCCCCTCTAGGGCGGCTTCTAGTTGCCTGACCACCACCCCTGGCTACCTGGGTAGGCGGTGAAGTGACTGGGGCTGATGTCGAGGGCTGAACCCTCTGTTGAGATGAACTAGTAGCACGACAAGGACAGTGCCTCAACCCATGTCCAAACTCCCACACTCAAAACAACCACCTGGAGCTGGAGATGGGGACTGAAGAGAACCCATGCCTCCATGATAACCACCGGATTAACCATGCATAGAAAAACCCTGATATGATGATGCTCTGGAGGAGCTCTGAGCTGGAAGGGCACTAAAAGATTAATGTCCCTAATAAGAACAACAATGACCCTTCCTCGAAGATGCACCACTGTAAGCTGGGCGAGCTGGCTGTGGAGGTCTAAATGGACGACCTCTGTTGTGCTGAAACTGCCCCCTAGAAGGGCCACCGCTGAAACTACCTGATCCTCGAGGCCTCTTGGACTCCCTCTCCTCACGCTCCTGCCTACGAACCGACTCAATGTCCCGAGCAATGTCAACTACCTGCTCGAATATAGCTCCAAACACTCTCTCTTTGGTCATCAAAATGCGAAGCTGATACGTGAGACCATCTACAAATATCCTGATCCTCTCCCTGTCACTAGGGACTAAATCCGAAGCATGTCGAGCCAACTCAGAAAATCTCATCTCATACTAAGTAACTAACAACTCTCCCTGGCGCAGCTGCTCAAACTGCCTGCGCTGCTCCTCTCTGTGGGACTGAGGAACATACTTTTCCAAAAAGATCGTGGAGAACTTCTGCCAGGTGAGTGGTGCTGAACCAACCAGCCTACGCCTCTCAATTACCTCCCACCAAGTGAAGGCAGCACCAACAAACTGAAATATAGCAAACGAGACCCCACTAGTCTCCAAAATACTAGCAGTACGGAGTATCCTCTAGCACTTATCTAGCAAACCTTGGGCATCCTCACCCTCTGTGCCGCTGAAAGCCGGAGGCTGAAGTCTACTGAACCTCTCCAGCGTACGCTATTCATCCTCGAGCATAGCTGGGACTACATAGTCCTGAACTGGGGCAACCGGCTGGGCTGGGACTTCCCCCGGCGCTTGAATACCTTGTACAACTTGCTCAGGTGTCCGGGCAGCTGGAGTCTGAGTGCCTCCCCCGGCCTGAACCAAACTAGTGCATACTGTTAGTATCTGAGCCAGAGTCTCCTGAAGACCCGAAATAACAATAGGCACTGTCGGTGCCTGATCCTGTCCCGCTGGAGCACCCTCGGCGGGAACCTGGTCCCAAATAGTTGGGGGATCCTGTGGTACTGCCCCGGCTGCAGCACGGGCTGGTCCCCTAACTCCACCATGACCTCGACCCCTTGTGGGTCTGTCTGGTGTCTGGTCACCCTGATCGGTAGCGCGGGTCCTCACTATCTGTGAGAAAATGAAACAGCAGTAGTTTAGATTTCAAGAACTATAGAATGGCACGAAAGAGTTCAAGAAATGGGATTTTTCTTAAGAGTTCTGTAGCCTCTCGAAGAAAAGTACAAACGTCTCCGTACCGATCCGCAAGCCTCTACTAAATCTGCTCATGACCGTTGAGTCCTTTGTAACCTAGAGCTTTGATACCAACTTGTCACGACCCCAAATCCTAACAGGTCGTGATGGCGCCTATCGTGGAACTAGTCCAGCCAACCATCACATAACTACACATTTATTTTAATATAGTTTTTGAAATCTCAATAATAACCAGAAGAATAAGTATAACAATTTCTCTAAGTCTTTAAGCAAGCATAATATAATCTGACAGTCTAAATTAATCCCCCTAGACTGGAGTCAACCGATCACGAGCATCCAAGAATAAGACTAACTCTGCTAATGTCATAAATAATGTCTAAGAATAAAATACTAATACTAATAAAGGAAGGGAAATGGAGAAGTTGCGGACGCTGGACAACTCCCTCGAAATCCCAAAAGCTGACGATAACAAACTCGGATGGCTACTGCTCCGAACCAGTACCTGGATCTGCACACAGAGGTGCAGGGAGTAATGATGAGTACACCTACTCAGTATTAATGAAAATAAATCACAGTATGAAGAATAAGAAACACACAGCAACAAATACACCAATCCACAAAACAGTAAAATGCCAAGTCTCAATAAAGTGTACATAATTTCAAAAGCCAAATTCCATAAAATCCTTTAAACAAGTATATTTTCAAATGTTTCATAGTAAAACTCCCAAAATATCAGTATAAAAGAATAAAGTGAATCATAGTTTAAAACTCAGTAAAATATCATCATAAAACTGCCCCTCGGGCTATAATCATCACTCAGAAATATTCCCTCAGCACTTCTCAGTCAGTCAGCATCAGCCTCTCGGGAAACCTCACTGTCACTCATGCTTCCCAATCACTCATCACTCAGCACTTGGTACTCGCACTCAGTAGGTACCTGCGCTCATTGGGGGTATGTACAGACTCCGGAGGGGCTCCTACAACCCAAGCGCTATAAACAAGCCATATCATGGCATAAATCATCTCTCAGGCTCTCGGCCTCTCTCATATCATCAATATCCTCACAATGTTGGTCCTCGGCATCACTCAGTCAGACACTCTCAACATGCCACTCGGGCCATAAATAAACAAGGGTTCTCGACCAAAAAATAATATTTCATTTCAAGAAATAGTAATTCATCAAATATGAGTGTCAACAATTTCACAAGAAAGACTGAGTGTAAAATCATAGTTTCAAAGTAAGGAATATCAGTAAAATAGCCCCCAAGGGGTTAAACGAATCAGCACTAGACCCAAAACATGGCTTACAACCCAAGTATATCAAAACATAGTGATACTAATTAACATATGCTTTAAAAGTAGTTTCGCAACTCAATAGTTGCCTAAAAAGGATCATTTTTCCAAATTTCCAGCTCGTGCACGCCCACACTCGTCATCTCGTGTGTGCGTCACTCCAAATACGTGAAAGGATGTAAAGTTCGGGGTTTCATACCCTCAGGACAGGATTTAAAGACATTACTTACTTCAAACTAGCCCGAAAAGCAATTCGGCAACACGCTTGCCTCTCGAATCAACTTCCAATTGCTCCAAATATATAAAGATCAGATTTTTCACATCAAACTATGCTAAGGGAATGGATTCCAATCGAAAAATATCAATTTTAGCACAAACCCGAAATTAGCCAAAACCCGACCCCCAAGACCACATCTCAGAACTCGATAAACGTTATACCAAAACGATACTCATCATCTCATGAGTCCGTACATATAAAGAACTATGGAATCGGAGTCCGTTTGACCCCTCAAATCATCCCTAAAAGGTCTCATAATCTCAAGCCCTAATTTTACCTTTTTCTACTGATTTTCCCCAATTAAAAAACGTTAATTTAGTCCTTAATCACACACAATCGAATTAATAAGTCCAAAATGCTTACCTTAATGATGCACAAACGTTTCCCTCTTCAAAAACGCTCAAAAAGCTCGGAACCTGCACAACAATGGTGAAAAGAGGGTTAAAAATCGTGAAGTCTCCTTTTTATACTTTTTTGCCTAGGATTTTCGCACATGCGGCAACAAGATCTCCCTTTAAGTAACTCATAGGGAGTTTTCTCTACAAGTGGTCCAGTCATGCACCTATTTATGATATAGCATGCAGTGTTTATAGCTTCTGCCAGAAGCTATGATGTAGTTTACTAGAAAGAAGCATGGTTCTAGACATATCTTCAAGAGTTCTGTTCTTTCTTTCAACAAATCCATTTTGTTGTGGAGTTCTAGGGGCAGAAAAGTTATGATTTATGCCATGTTCATCACTAAATTCAGCAAACTTTGCATTTTCAAATTCAGTGCCATGATCAGACCTTATTGATGCAAGTTGATTTCCTAACTGTTTCTAAGTTCTTCTAACAAAGGAAGTAAACATATCAAATGCTTCGTCTTTAGATGTTAGGAATACTGTCCAGGTAAATCTAGAGTAGTCATCAACAAGCACCATTACATATCTCTTACCACCTCTGCTCAGTGTTCTCATAGGACCGCATATATCCATATGAACCAGTTCCAACGTCCTGTTGGTACTTATCATTTTCTTGCTTTTGAAAGAGGACCTTACCTGCTTCCCCCTTGCAAAAGCCTCACAAACTTTGTCTTCCTTGAACTTAATGTTAGAAAGACCTATCACTAGGTCCTTGGAGACTAGTTTGTTGAGCTGATTTAGACTTGCATGTCCAAGTCTTTTGTGCCAAAGGAGGGGATCACTATCCAACACACTTAAACAAGTTAGTTCGTTTTCTGAAAGTGTGGACAGGTCTATGACATAGATATTATTCACTATTTTTTCCTGCAAAACAATTTTGTCAGTGATAAGATTAATCACAAAACATTTAGTAGAAGTGAATGCAACCAGGTTACGTCTGTCACACATTTGTGACACACTGATCAGGCTATATTTCAAGCAATCTATCAAGTACACATTCTCAATGGAACGTGTGTCATCCTTACCTACCTTTCCAACTCCAATAATTCACCTTTCTTCCCATTTCCAAAGGAGACATTTCCTCCTTTGAGGTTTTCAAGTGAAAGAAACTGTTCCTTGTCATGTGTTTTGAGCAGCAACTATCCAAGTATCATATTTGAGTGCTTCCTCTCACTTGAACCTACAAAAGAAAATCACGGGTTAGTCTTAGGAACCCAAACTAGTTTGGGTCCTTTTCTATAAGAGAAAGGATGAATTAAGCTTTTTCTGGCCCAATTTGGCAGCCAGATTTTCTTTTGAATAAAACTTTCATTCTTTCGACTGGCCTGCTCCTTTGCATTGCATTCAATCATGTAGTGACCAGTCCTACCACAGTGGGTGCATATTTTGCTCTCAGGAAGAGTGAGGTACTTACTTTTGGGATCCCATTTGGGCAGTTGACTCCCAAAGCCAATCGTGTAGGTACTTACTGTTGCTACTGTGATTTTCTTGAAGCCATGTCAAGGTATCATAAGATTTATTCCATTTGCATGTTCGATCTAATTCATATTTGACCTTTCCAAGTTCCTCTTTTAGCACTCTTATCTGTTCATCTTTATTGTACAATTTATCCCTAAGATTACCTACATTTTCTTCTAACATGAGTTGAGAGTTGTCAGCTGTCTTCTTGCTAGTTCCTAGTTTCAGTTTTAAATTTTCAGATTTTAACTCTAGGACCTTAGTTTCAAGTTGATGAACCTGGTTCTTCAAGGAAGTGTTTTCATTTACAGATTCACTTATCTGAGTTCCAGGTTATTACACTTTGCCTTTAATATTACACACTCCTTAGACAGTTGTTCCTTTTCTTTATTTATTTCTTCAGAATCGTCCATGAAGTCAAGTAGCAATTCTGAGAGTTTTCTTTAGATAGGAACTTAATATTGTATTTGAGATGGGATATACTTACCTCTGTTTCTTCACATGATTCCTCTTTTAATTCACCAATTGCCATAAGCGCTTGTTCATCTCCATCTTCATCTTCTGATTCTTCGTCCGAGCTTTCTCCCCAAGAAGCAACCATAGCTTTCGTTGTGTTTTTCTTGGGATGAACCAGTTCCTTCTTCCTGTTCCTTCATTCATATCTTTCCCTTTTCCATTCCACTTCCCACTGAGGATAGTTCTTGATGTGATGGTCAGTTTTTTCACATTTGTAGCATCCCTCGTTAGTGGGCTTTTCTGTAGCCTTTGCCTTGTTGTAGTTACCACCTCTTGAGATGCCCTTTTTTCTAATGAGATAGTTTCTGAATTCCTTGGTAATCATGGCCATCTCATCTTCCTCCAGATCTGCTCCCTCGCTGATTCTCAATGCCAAACTTCTTTCCTTCTTGAGAGCATCCATCTTCATTGTTTGTCTTCTAAGTTCATAATCAGTGAGATTTCCAATTAGCTCATCCAACCTGAGGGTTGCCATGTTCTTGGATTCCTGAATAGTAGTGATCTTGCTTTCCCAAGAGATAGGCAAAACCCTTGTCAAAATTTTCTCAACCCTGTCTTATTCAAGAATCACCCTTCCAAGAGACTTGAGTTCATTGGTCAGTGTAGTGAACCTTGTATACATCTCTTTGTTGGTCTCTCCTTCCTTCATAGTGAAATTCTCATATTGAGAATATAGTAGAGTTCCCCTTGACCTTTTCACTTGAGGTTTTCCTTCATGAGCCACTTGCAGTGTATCCCAAATTTCTTTGGCAGTGGTGCAACTTTGAACTCTGCTATACTCATCTGGACCAAGTCCCCACACTAGCCACTTTTTGGCCTTAGAATTTTTCTCCCATTTTCTTAAGTCTTCAGCAGTGCAATCATCTCTTGTCTTTGGCACATCTACTCCTTCAGCAGTCTTTTTCATGGTAGCAAAGACCATCAGTGACTATGTCCCATAATTCATAGTCTTCCCCAATTAAGTGATCCTTCATCCTATTCTTCCACCAGGAGTAGTACAGGCCGTTGACGAGTGGTGGCCTAGAAGTTGATTGTCCTTCCCAGTTCCCAGGTGGTGCACTCATTTTGATCTTTTCCTAAGGTGTTAGCCTCTTCAAGGATAACCCGCTCTAATACCAATTGGTGTTCCAAACGTCAATACCACACAAGAGGGGGGTGATTTTTGTGGTGTACGATTTTCATGTGCAGTAGTTATAGAATGACTAGGTTCTTCTATATGTTCCAACTCCTATAGTTTGCGGAATAATAATTACAGAAATAAAAGAATACAACAATTTTATGTGGAAAACACCTTGCTCAAAAGGTGAAAAAACCACGACCTACTTCCCAGTAGGATTTTTCCAAACGCTTCACTAAGTCAATGAGCCAAACATCATTTACAAAATAAACTCTTTTGTAAACCTAAGGACTAACTCTAATCCCCTTGTGGCAAACTAGCCTCTATCTACTTGCGACAAGTTTCAAGTTAACTCTAACTTGAATATCAGTACCTATTATAATTGCTTCTAGATAAAGCTGAAAGATACAATTTGTAATCACCTACTACAAATAACTAGACTAAAAGATAACAGATGGAACTGGTTCTTCTAGCTGGTTTCAAGTGGCTTTTGAGTCGCACGGGAATTCTCACTGCATGCAAAATTGCTTTGGTAATTTTGCTCTCAATTCTTGTTTCACTTTTGCGTTTGTGCGCATCTGTTCAGTAAGAACACTTGAAAATATATAGGATCAGTAGTCACAGAGATATACCAGAATTCTGATGCAACTCTTCCTTGGTGGAAGAGTTCTAGTTGATCTCAATTTCCTAGATCCTCCTCTATCTTGATTTTGTCCTTCCTGAATAAGAAGTCCATCTGCCTATCAATTTGCAACCTTTTCGATTTAGGAGATATCTCTTCAGATCACTGATTGTGTTTATCTCCTGTGTGTGATCTCCTCACGTGCCATTTGCTCTGTGTGTCTATGTCTTTAGTGATGGACCTGGCTCAACTCTGAATTCATTTGTCAATCGTCAAAACCATTCAGCTTCTTGATCCAACAGGTCCTGTGACCGTGTGTGCCGTGAAATTCACACACCCAGTTATGGTTTCTTTGCGATGGATCTGTTAATATGGGTTTGGGCCAACTGGTATCCTTAATTTCACTTACGGCTGATACGATGTCTGAAACGTCAACATTGAAGTTATACTCCGATAGTCGAGGTGCTTCCGTCGGTCCTGTGTGCCAAAATCGACTCGGTTTATGAGTCCCCGAGGGTTCTATCCTCGATCTGCCCTCCGGTCATTCTAAGGTATGATACGCCTTGGGGTGTTTCTTCGATCTTCAGTTTATGGTTGGTACCTCTCCTTGTTTGGCCTCGATTCCTTTGTCGAGAACCTGCTAGGATATACTGAGACCGAGGGGGCCCCTAGTTAGTCGTCCTCGACCCTAATCTTCTACTGATATCGGTTGTGGACATCCGCCCAGGTGACTATAGGATATTCAACTAAGTTCTCTTCAGCTATTTTGAGGCTATCGAACTCCGCTCATTCAAACCTTGGGTGAAGGCCTGCACTACCCAGTCGTCGGAGACTGGTGTTAATTCCATTCGCTCCATTTGGAAGCGAGATACGAATTCCCCCAGCATCTCACTCTCTCAATGCTTGATTTTGAAAACATCGGATTTCCTTGTAGCAACCTTGATGGCACCAACATGTGCCTTTATGAAAGAGTCTGCCATCATGGAAAACAAGTCTATCGTGTTAGGGGTTCGGTTATGATACCACATCATGGCCCCCTTTGACAATGTTTCGCCAAATTTTTTCAGTAGGACGGATTCAATCTCGTCCTCCTTCAATTCGCTCCCCTTCACGACGCAGGTGTAGGCGGTGATATGCTCGTTGGGGTTCGAGGTCCCATTGTATTTTGGGAGGTCTGGCATTCTGAATTTCTTCGGGATGGGCTTCGGGGCCGCACTTTATGGGAATGGCCTTTGCACAAACATCTTTGAGTCTACACCCATTAGAACATAGGGTGCACCAGGGATCTAGTCGACCCTTTTGTTGTAGGTTTCCACCTTTTTATTGTTGGCTTCTATTTTCTTTTCACCTTATTCGATTCTCTTTGTGAGGTCTTCGAGCTTTTTCATAATAGTTGGGTCGGTTACTGAACCGTTGTCGCTCGACTTTTCTAGTACCGGTTCCACTCGAGGAGCCTTTCCCGATGCTACTTTACTTGGAGTTTTTGGTGGCTCTGCAGCTGAGAAATCGCCAACTGTTGTGCCTGCAACATTTCAAAAATAATGTGAAGGCTAACCTGCCTCTCTCCTCGGGGTGGACTGTTTTGAACCTCCTGTTCTTTTTCCTAACGTATATCCCCGTCAGTGCGAGAACTAATATCGATGTGTTGGGAGTTGCGCGAGCCCACATCCACTGGGTTTGGGTTTGGTGAACCCTAAGGGTTCACCGGCGGTACACCAGCGCCCGGCGCAACTACGCAGTTTTCCCCATGGTCTTCAGCATCGTTGTTTTGGTGTGCGTTTACTAAGTTAGACATTCCGACCTGAAATCAAAGATTCTTGGACAAGAAAAAGTTTGAAGAATAACTTGCATTTTTCAGTGAACCAGCACTAAAACAATCACTATTATTTTTAGCCCCACGGTGGGCGCCAAACTGTTTACCTTGAAAACGGTAATTACAATTATATTTAATTATGTGGTTCTAAAAATATGTAATTTAATTTAATGCTAGTTGTTAAGCAGTTGATGCAAAATGTGAGTGAGATAGCCGTGTTAGAGATGGTGGGAAATCGAAAATAAACAAACCAGACTGCCTTAGATCGGGGTTCCAAGATGGACAAGGTGGATCCTCGAGGTCGAGGCTCGAGGCTAACGAAGTATGGTCGGTGAAGTTACAACAGTTCTATGGGCCTCGAAGTAGTTTATTTATGATCAATGACAAACAATAAATAAAGAACAGTTAATGAAATGCATTAAATGTAAGTAATAGATCAACAAAGATACAATAAGGGATGTTTGAGTTAAAGAGCGGAGAATGTTCTTGTTTCTTGTATTGAATATCGTGTGTGCAAAAAACAATAAGGGTCCCCTTTTTTATAGCAGGGTAAGTCCCAACATAGTACGTAAGCATTATTACAAAGATATGTGGCTGATACAACTATTTAATGTCTTAGTACAAACTTGTACTTTGTTGCAGACTTGGTCGCCTTAGCCCTCTTGCCACTCGCTTACGACTGTCACAGACCTGCATTACCTCAAAGTCGAACATAAGGGACGCTCGGGGTCAGACCTCAAGCTGTACCTCGAGCCTTATGCGGATAAGCTACCAAACTCCATAACAAATGTAAAATTGGTCTTTCCGATTTTAGCCGTACGCATCTACCAAGTAGACATTCTCAATGGAATGGGAGTCATCCTTACCTACCTTACCAACCCCAATGATTTCACCTTTCTTTTCATTTCCAAAGGAGACATTTCCTCCTTTGAGGTCTTCAAGTGAAAGGAATTGATCCTTGATTCCTGTCATGTGCTTCGAGCAGCCACTGTCCATGTACCATATTCGGTTGCTCCCCTTCACTTGGACCTACAAAAGGAAATCATGGGTTAGTCTTAGGAATGCAAACTAGTTGGGTCCCTTTCTATAATGAAATGGATGAATTAAATTCTTTTTAGACCAACTTGGTAACCAATTCTTCCCTTAAACAAAATTTTTGTTCTTTTGACTGGCCTTTTATTTTGCATTACGTTCACTTTTATAGTGACCAGTATTACTACAGTGAGTACAAATCTTGTTCTCAGGAAGAGTGAGGTACTTGCTTTTAGGATCCCACTTAGGTAGCTGATTCCCAAAGCCAAGTCCTCTTCTATTGCTACTATGATATTCTTGTCGCCACGTCAAAGCATCGGAGGACCTGTTCCATTTACTAGTTTTGTCTAGATCATGCTTGACCTTGCCTAGATCCTCCTTCAACACTCTTACATGCTCATCCTTCTTGTATAACTCACCTTTCAGTTTAGAGTGAGTTGTGTGCAATCAGTTGTCTTCTTACTTGTTCCTAATTTCAATTTTAGGTTTTCAGATTTTAGTTTTAGGACATTTTCTTCAAATGCATGAACTTGTTTCTTTAGAGCAGTGTTCTCACTTACAGTCTCACTGACTCTGAGTTCCAGGTTCTTACACTTTGCTTTTAACATCATACATTCCTTAGACAGTTGTTCCTTTTCATTATTCATATTCTCAAATTCATTAATGAAATCTAGCAATAATTAGAGAGTTTTTCTTTAGACGAAACTTAATCTTGTCTTTGAGATGACTTATACTTACCTCGGATTCCTTATGATATTCTTCATCTGATTCTCCAATTGCCATAAGTGCTTGGTCATCTCCATCTTCATCATCTGAACTTTCTCCCCAAGCAGCAACCATAACTTTAGTTGATCATTTGTTTTCCTTGGGATGAACCTGTTCCTTATTCATGTTCCTTTGTTCATATCTTTCCTTCCTCCATTCAATTTCCCATTGAGGGCAGTTCTTGATGTGATGATCAGTCTTCCCACACTTATAGCAGCCCTCATTTGTCGTTTTATCAAGAACCCTTGTTATGTTGTAATTTCCACTTCTTGAAGAACCATTTCCTCTCATAAGGTATTTCTTGAAGTCCTTGGTGATCATATCCATTTCATCTTCCTCCATATCAGCACCTTCAGTGATTCTGAGTGCCAGGATCCGTTCCTTCTTGGGCACATCCATCTTCATGGTTTGCCTTCTAAGTTCATAGGCAGTGAGATTTCCAATCAGCTCATCCAGTTTAAGAGTTGCAATGTTCTTCGATTCCTGAATTGCAGTGATTTTGCTTTCCCAAGAAACTAGCAGAACCCTCGTCAGAATCTTCTCAACTTTGTATTCTTCAAGTAGAGTCCTTCCAAGAGACTTAAGTTCATTAGTCAGTGTGGTAAACCTTGTATACATCTCTTGGATAGTTTCTCCTTCCTTCATAGAGAAATTCTCATATTGAGAATATAATAGAGTACCTCTGGACCTCTTCACTTGAAGTGTTCCTTCATGAGCCACTTGCAAAGTGTCCCAAATTTCTGTAGCACTAGTACAACTTTGAATTGTACTGTACTCGTCTAGAACAAGTCCACACACAATCCATTTCTTGGCCTAAGCATTCTTCTCCTACTTTCTCAAGTCCTTAGCAGTGCAGTCAGCTCTTGTCTTTGGAACATCTACTCCTTCAGCATTCTTCTTCATGGTAGCCAAGGGACCATCAGTAACAATATCCCATAGCTCGTAGTTTTCTCCAATTATATGGTCTCTCATTCTGTTCTTCCACCAAGAGTAGTACTAGCCATTGAAGAGTGGAGGCCTAGCAGTTGATTGTCCTTCCCAGTTCCCAGGTGGTGCACTCATCTTGATCTTTTCCTAAGGTGTTGCCTCTTCGAGGATAACCTGTTCTGATACCAATTGAAGTTTTATACTTCAATACCACATAAGAGGGGGGGGGGGGGGGGGTTTTGTG
>ML289852.1:2829-20648 GCA_005239495.1 Nicotiana undulata | reverse complement strand
GGGGGGGGGGGGGGGTGATTTGTGTGGTGTCCAATTTTTGCGTGCACAGATTATAGAAGGATCTGGTTCTTCTATGTGTTCCTACTACTACTATTTCGGAATATTAAGTACATAAATTAAAGAACATAGAGATTTTTACGTGGAAAACACCTGGCTCAAAAGGTGAAAAAACCACGACATACTTCCCAATAGGAGTTTTCCAAAACTCTTTACTAACTCAGTGAGCCAAAACTGCATTACAAAAACAGTTTTGTAAACCTAGGATTACCTCTAATCCCTTGAGGCAAACCAACCTCTAGCTGTTTGCGACAAACTTCGAGTTAACTCTAACTTGAAAACACAAAGTACCTATTACATATGCTTCTAGATAAAGCTGAAAAGGTGCAAGATAAAGTCGCCTACTACAAATAAACTAGACTAAAAGACAAACAGTTGGAACTGGTTCTTCTAGCTGGTTCAAGTAGCTTCAGGTTCGCACACTCAAATTTCACACGCTGCAAGGCAATTTTGCTCTCAATTATTGCTTAACCTCTGCTTTTGTGCGTACATGTACAATAAGAACATCCTGCAATATATAGGATTAATAGATAAAGAATTAACTAGAGTTCTAATGCTACTCTTCCTTGGTGGAATAGTCTAGTCAATCTCAACTCCTAAATCCCTCCTTATCTTAGATATTGTTCTTATTGAGTAAGGAGTCCTTCTCCTTATCGTTTTTGCAATCTTTTCGAGCAGGAGATATCTTATTCTCCAAGAATACGCATATCTCCTGCATGTGCATCTCACGTGCCTTGATTTTGCATTTGACTATGTCTAGCAGTGATGGACCTCGTTCATTTCTGAGTTCCTTTGTCAATCTTCTAAACCCTTCTCTTTCTTGGGCCAACAAGAACTTGTGGGTATAAGTCATGTTTCATGGTTTTACAAAAAAGAAAAAAGAAGTGAAATATGTTTCAAAATCTTATGTCCAAACACATTTTCATCTTCAAATCTAATTTCACTCAAATCAGATTTTTCAAAACAAATTTGAGAATCTAGGGTCAAACGACGTCAAATCATGCAAGTTCACCATCATTTTTTATTTAATCATTTAAATCGAATTACAAGTATTGGTGTGGGAACTTTAATATTTTTCTTTTTGTTGGTCAAAGCGAACTATTGTATATTATTATAACTAAAATAAATAAAGCCATTACAGACATAATTAGTGCTATCGAAAGCACTTAAGTTGTCAAGTTGACCAAGTATTTACAAATATTAGTCGATATTTGTCTAGCAAAATTTGTTCCATATTATCTTTACTCATATGAATAATAGTAAGATAAAGGACGTGGAATTGGAAGATACATATATGTATTGAAATTGACCCACTTCATAATTGCTTCTTTAATTTTGCCAGAGAATCCACAGCTGCATTTTCTTCCCTAAAGATGTGTCTAAAATTCGTCTCTCCAACTACTCCATTAATAAAATACAACCTTGAGCTACCAAAACATGTTCTTAAGTTACCACTAATAAATTCAGTTATCTCAGTCAAATTTGATTTCCCTTTCAGAGATTGCAGACCTTGAGTTTAGACCATGGAGCAGTGCTGGCAATTCAACATTTGTGTGATTTGCCATGGCAATACTAGGCCACAATTTAATATTGAGGTTTTGTTGAATGGCTAATACTGAAATTTCAATCGATCTTAGGTTAGAAATTATAAGCTACGTAGTTTACCTTACGATTGTCTAGCTAATAGAATCCTTCAACAGTGCACAAATAACACGCTAAAGAACATTTCTTAGTAATTCATTTGTTGACTGTTGACTCAGGCCAAGTCTCTCTTGACGCCTCCTTCATAGTACGACTTGTATATATTCTCAGTATAAATACTTCCAAAATCTGAACGATAATTCACATCTTTCACAACTACACAGTACTTTTCGTCTTTCATTTTCCTCTCGTTGCTATCTTAAGTTAAAGAATATTCAAAAAAAACATTCAAGTTTTTTAAGTATGAATCCGTCAGCTCCAAGTGATTATGTTTCAAAATCTCCACTGCCTGATTACGGTGAAAAGCCGACAACTGGAATCCCTGTGGCAGCATCGAGCTATGCCCCTCAGTTTCAAGCTAATCATAATCCTGGAACTTGGTCCACTGGACTCTGTGACTGCTTCTCTGATGTCTCTAACTGTACGTTGTTTTTCTCAAATTGTTTTGCATATTTGCGTGATGTTTTTCCATGTATGATGATGTTATTATTGGAATTCGATCTTTTCCTTAGTTTCTGATTATTTTTTCCAGGTTGCATAACTTGCTGGTGTCCCTGTATTACATTTGGACAGATTGCAGAGATCGTCGACAAAGGAACAACTTGTAAGCAACAGTACAGTAAATTTAAACCATTAGAGTAGGAGTAACAGTAGTACTTATTTTGTTTGTCCCCCCCCCCCCCCCAGATGGGCAATATGAATTTATCATTTGTCATTACATGTCAGACTCTATAATACACATTGATTGATAACTTAAAAAATGATAAATAATCTGCTATTACTGATTAGATTAAATTGATAGAGTAATTCTTTATATATCAATGTTGACCGTGCATATAGAGTATTTTGCTTCTAAATT
Source organism: Nicotiana undulata (assembly GCA_005239495.1). Taxonomy (NCBI): domain Eukaryota; kingdom Viridiplantae; phylum Streptophyta; class Magnoliopsida; order Solanales; family Solanaceae; genus Nicotiana; species Nicotiana undulata. The sequence goes on along the minus strand of ML289852.1, from coordinate 18,031 downwards.
ATAGTAGAATATAAAAGTTTTTAGGTGCTTCGCTAGCATGATTTTCTTTTATTATGTATATATAGTACTAATAAGTTATTTAACCTTACTTCATATATCACGGATTAACAAAATACATTGAAGAGAGCTCTCCAATTCTAGGTAATGATGCGAAACAGAATGAAAACTTTGGTAGAGAAAAATAGAAGAAAATAAACCAAAAGAATAAATAATTGAGTCTGATATCTTCTTCTGCTTTCCTATTTGTTTTTATGACAAAAATGATGCTGTCTAGTGGGGGAGCTATCCTTGTCTATGGGCTATCAATCAATTGACATCTCTTTACTCAAAAAAATTCCTATGTAAATAGATAAAAAAATATGTACTACTCCACTACATATTGAATTCTCTTAACTTCATCTTGTATTTTATTTTTATATTTCAACTCTCCTAATTAAACTTTGACTCGGCTACTAATTGTAATCGTGTTGGTTGCAGCTTGTGGGGCAAGTGGAGCTCTTTATTTCCTAATAGAAGCATTTACAGGGTGTGCATGCATCTATTCATGCTTCTATCGCACAAAGTTGAGGAAACAATACATGTTGCCAGAGAGCAGTTGTGGAGACTGTATGCTTCATTTCTGCTGTGAATGCTGTGCTTTGTGCCAAGAGTACCGTGAGCTCAAACACCGTGGCTTTGACATGTCTATTGGTAAATACTCCTCCCCCTCAACAAAATACCAAAAAAAATCTCTATTTTATTTTCTTTTTAGTTTCTCTAAAACGGAATGGCACTTTATCATATTTCAATATATTTTTAAAAAATTTTAAACATCGCATTTTAGATGTAGTGGCATGTTCTTATATCCATAGAAATGTCACTATATATTTAAGACTATATTTTTAAGGATATACTTTTGGTGGTATAAAAATCTTTTTCATTTCTTTCTTACACTTCATATCCAAACAGTCAAACAACCACTATATCTTCTTATTTAAAAAGGAATGGCACTTTATCATATTTTAAATTTTGTTTAATTTAAACTTCTCATTTTATATGTAGTAGTTGAGCGTATTCATATATTCATAAAATTGTCATGACAAGTTTAAGACTATATGTTTTAAGAATATATTTTTGATATTTATCAAAAATCTTTTTCTTAAACTATACATCTAATCAAACAACCACTATATCTTCTTAGTTTTATCTAAAATTGGTGATATACTTATCGTTCTTGCTTTACAACATACAGGCTGGCAGGCAAATATGGAGAACCAACACAAAGGAATCGGAATGGCTCCGGCAGTTCAAGGAGGAATGATTCGATAAATGGAAGACTTCCTTTGACTTGTTCAGTGTGATATAATAATGTTCTCTTAGCTTTTTGTCGTTTTTCTTTTACTTATTGGGGGAGGATAATCCATCTGGATATGCAGTTGCAAGATGTAATATTGAATTGGTTGTTGAGTGATTGAGTGTATAATATGAATATTTTCTGTACTACTGTTCTCGTTATCCTTATGCCATTTAGATTCTTTTTCACTTTCGATTGTAAGACTTGTAGTATTTCCCATCTTTGGGGCAAGATGAACAATAACTTTCTCGGTTGGTATTGTAACTTTGTTAGTGTCACGACCAATTTTTTCTCCGGTTTCATGCCAACATCGAGTCTTAAGGACTAAATAAGCCTAATATTACTGAATAACAACCATAATATCAAAACCATTTGAATGCTTTCCGAAATAAAATCTCTATACATTACACACTTTCCCAAAACCCGGTAAGTACAAGTAATAAACTTTACAGAAATCGTTTTCTATAACTCCTAAATACAACTGTTCAGAAATAAATACAACTGTGTATGAACAAAATAAGACGGTGACTCCGGAACCTGCGTACGCTGTAGCAGTTTTACCTTGAGTCTCCACAACAACAATCGCGTTGCTAATTATCGATCGACCGGCTACGCAAACCTGGAATCTGCAAAAAAAATGTGCAGAAGTGTAGTATGAGCACACCACACCGGTGCCCAGTAAGTATCAAGACTAACCTCGGTGAAGTAGTGACGAGGACTAGTCAAGACACCCACTGGTCTAAGAGCTGAACAAGTATAAGTATAGGACAACGGAATATGATATTTACATAAGGGCTTCACAATATGGCTAACAACACCGTAAACTCAATAAGGAAAAGAATAATGAGTATCAGCGGGAAAATCGTATAAATAACACGAAGGATAAATGGAACACAAACTAAACCCGGAAGGTAAATATACAACAATGACAAGTAATAACTCAACAATCAACTATCTTTTACATCAAGTTCTTAGTCATCTCCACGAGGTACCGAACCTCAGACGAGTCACTACTCATGGGTCCCAATATCAGAATCCTAACGTTTGGCATCTTGTACCCTCATTTCAGCTAATAACTGCACGGACAACTCACGTGCCAATTGGAGTCATTCTCACATATAAGGCAAGTACAACAAGGGTATCTGTACTCAACAATTATAAGGAAGCCCCCTTAACCTGATAAGAGTGCTTAGCTACGTGTATGCTTGTGCAGGTGTCCTAACATAATTCAACCGGCTAATTAGCATAAGGAAAGGAAGGGCAACACGTGAAATGTTTTTTTCACAATTGTCACAAGAATAAGATCACAAGGAAGTGTACCATTACACAATATCAATAGCAAGGAATGCCACCAGGCCAACACAAGTATCACAAACAACCCTTGACACAACCCACCTTGTCTCTCCACGTGTGCAACAGAAAAGTGAATGCTCGTTTTCTCTCGCCACACGCGTACAATAGGGGTGGGCATCGGTCGGTTCGATTCGGTTGTGAATATTATCAGTTTAGCATATCGGTTGTCGGTTAATCGGTTATCGATATCGGTTCGGTTATCGGTTTACCCAATAAGATAACTCAATCTAGAGTTAAGCAAAAAAGAGAAGACAATTCACTCGAGTTAAGCAAAAAAGAGAAAAATTCACATATAGTATACTACCCAATTTTGCGTTCTAGCCACAACTAATATCTGAAGCATGTTTCATTTTGACAAATTCATGACCTGTGCAATCTCAAAAATTGATACTATAACTCCACGAGCATTCTATCTCCAATTCACTGGAAATATTAGTTAACACGAACATAAATTACAATATTTTGGTTTCCTGCCAAACCATAATCAAGAAATCAATGTCATTTTCTAGAGTCCAATTGTAGCAAGAGCAACAAGAGTACTAGTAATTCTACAGTTGTCCAAACACAATTGAAATAGTGTTAATTCTTCAACAATAGTTGTCCAAATACATTAATAACAATAAAAAGTAGTAGCAATTTTACCTTAAAATTAACAAGTACAAACATAGTACTAAAACATGAGCACAAATTAAAGAATTTAAACAATAGAATATCCTATATTTTTATTATCGAAATCTACTGTAAAAATCAAAAGAAAGGAACGAAATTTGTTCTTAACAAAGAAGTAATTTTGGAATACAAAGTTACGCTAAGATTCTAAGAATGTGGTTGTACTTAGAATTTTGAAGAAGAACTGTTCAAGAATCGAATCAGACTTTGAAGAGTGGACTGGAAACTTCAATCTTGAATGCGGCTGGAAAAATTGGGAGAAAAAGAGAGAATGAAACCCTAGATATATTTATATATTTAAAGGGTAAAATCCTAATTTTATTAAATCTTATTGGGTTATCGGTTAACCCGTTAAGAAATTGGGCAAACCGTGGCCCGAACTGATAACCCAATAGTTAAAACATACAAAACCGTTACCGAACCGTTAACCCAATAACCCGATATCGATACCTCAATAAGCTTTTATCGGTTCGGTCTATCGGTTATACACGATATATGCCCAGCCCTAGCGCACAACAAGGTTTACACCTTGTTTCGCCACATGCGCAACCCACATATACATATCACGCCTTGTCATGCCGCATGTGCATTATCAATAGAAAACACGGCACAGCAGAAACCTCGTGCAAATTCCCATATAAACAACCGCACGGCAGAAACCTCATGCATCACCACAACAGTACAACAAAAACAATGATAATAATACAAGATAAGGTAAATACATCAACTCAAGAACCTTCGATACAAGAAAAGGCAAGGCTAGTTCACAAGGAATAAGCACAATAAAGAATGCTAGGAATAATAAAGAAAGCTTAACAAGGAAGAAAATAACATGTAACAGTTGTACCCAAATGCATGGTTCAACAACAAGAAACTAATACGAATCTGATAACTCTACGTAAGGGCCAGTCAACTAAGGTATAGGATATCTAAACTTCCTTTAAGGTTGAGCAATTACGAGGATATTCAATAATTTCACTTTAGGACAAGCGATGGAAAAATAACCATAACCTCGATTAAGACCAAACAATTATAGGGTGAGATGATAATAATTACAAATAGAGATAAGTAGTTATGAAGATATAGCATGGCAAATAAAGGGTCAAATCTTCAGTTAAGTCAATTAGGCAATAAGAGTGAATCCACAAGCAAGTAGTTCTAATTTAAGCAGATAGAGATGAAACAAATAATTAGGAACTCAGCCATATCAAGAACAATTCATACTCAGTGAATATAAGGACCTAAGATCCCTAAAAGGCCAACTTCCCACAAGTAAGTCCGAGCACGCACTCGTCACCTCGCGCATACGAACTAAAATCAACATAGAAGACTCAAATCCTAAGGGGTAGGTCTCCCATACAAGGTTAGGCAAAATACTTACCTCAAAGACGACAAACCAGTACTCTAAAATAAACTTCTCGGGTGAAAGACCTCCGGACGGCTCAAATCCAACTAAAATAACTTCAAAGTACAAATAAAACTTACAAGAAACTAATCCGGATCATAAAGTTTCAATTTTTACAAAAATCTAAATTTCGACCCATAAGTCGACCCCCGGGCCCGCACCTCGGAGCTCGACAAATTTTAAAAAACCCAAACACCCATTCCAATATGAGTCCAACCATACTAATTTCATCAAATTTCGATACCAAATCGATGTTAAACCTAATTATTCTATTTAGAAAAGTTTTGATTAAAAAAACCCCAGTCCTCCTATCAAAGCATGGATTAATTCAAAAAACAAACTTCTGTAATCATATTAAAATACAAAACTTATACTTAGATATTGACCCTCATAAAAATACTAGAAGAACGCGGCAAAAATCACCTCAATCGGAGCTCTAGAACTCATAATATGCTCAAAATACCAAAATGACGCAGTCTGATTTTTTATACTCAGGGATTTTCGCTTTTGCAACAAAAATATCCGCACATGTACATTTCGAGTTGTCATTTCCGCTTTTGCACACAATTTTTCACACATGCGGCTCCGCAATCAAAACAGAAATTTGAGCTCATTTTCTCAATTTGGTATCTTTTATATTTGAAGAAACGACGCTGAAACATCAAAAACGAGCACAACACAATCAAACCTTTCTGAAACTTACCCGAGCCCCTCGGGACCCTGTCCTAACATACCCATAAGTTCAACAACCTAACACGGACCCGCTCGAGGCCTCAAACCACATCAAAAAATGATGAAACTACAAATCGCACCATGAATCGAACTTATGAACTTCCAAATCTTCCAACTTCTAAAACTCGTGTCGAATCCTATCAAAGCAACCCGGAATGACGTCAAATTTTGCAGGCAAGTACCGAGTGACATAAAGGAGTTATTCCAACTCTCAGAATCACATTTCGACCCCGGTATCACCAACGTCAACTATTGGTCAAACCTCTACACCTTCCAACTTCAACTTTTTTAACTTTTGCCGAAATGCTTCAAATCACCCTACGGACCTCCAAATCCAATTTCGGACGCACGCCCAAGTACAAAATCACCATACAAAGCTGTTGAAATCATCTAAAATCCATTCCGGAGCCGTTTATACAAAAGTCAAATTCTGCTTCCAAAACTTGAATCATTCTTCCGATTTGACTCCGAATCGTGCGGTAACTGAATTCAATCATGCACGCAGGTCGATATACGTAATATGAAGTTGCTCAAGGCCTTATGCCACCAAACGGAGCTTAAAATTCTCAAAACGACCGATCAAATCGTTACAGTTAGTTGACCTAACATTTTTCTCACTAAATGAAGAAATTGTTTCAAGAATTCTCAAATTAAAAAGTACGTAATAAGAATAAACAATAATTTCTAACCTACTAATAACAATCAAAGGGAGCTTCTCTTGGAAAAAAAGATTATTGCAGGAATAGAAGAACTGAGTCTTTTATAGTATTCATCTTTATCCTTAAGGAACTTATGCTCTCACTATTTTGCGGGTAGGTGTAGGTAGAAGTGGCAAACGGGCGGGTGGGGTCGGATATGATTTGGGTCGAAAATAGGTAATGGAAAAATAGATATTTAATACGTATAAAATAGGGGTTAACCGGCGGATAATATGGGTAACCTTATTATCCATGACTTCTTGCATATGATAACTTATGGGAGAATTCTTAGTCTCCCAAACTTAAGGAACCCCAAATTTGAGGCTTTACAGATGTAAAACTTAGCACCATTGGTTATCCATTTGTTAACCATTTTTTAAATGGATAATATGGTTCTTATCCATATTTGACCCGTTTGCAAAACTTATTAATTTAAAATTTTAAGTATTTTTACGTATTAAACTGAATAATTGTGGACATTTATTTTATCCTCCATTTTCTATGCCTCAAATCCTTATTTGTCGAATTTATTTTTATATAATAAATTTTTATGATTGTTACTTGAATTTTTATGTGAATTCTCTGTGTTTGTTGATTCGATATTAAGTAAATAAGTTTAAAGGCATTATATATTTATCAGAAATTTGGATTAAAGAAGACGTTGTCCTATGCTGAGTTACTTTTCCATCATTGTGGTTGTTTTCGAGATTTTATATACGTTGGGTGGAACCTTAGGCTAATTGCTCTGGAATTAATTGATTTTGTCGTATCTTTGAAATTGGTTTTGGTCTATGGGAAATTTGTGACATGTTGTAATATTTGAGCACTTGATGTGCAATTTGTGACATGTTGTAATTTTTTAGCACTTGATGTGCAATTTGTGAGGTATTGTGATATTTTAGCACCTCAGGTGCAAGTTGTGTTATGTTGTGATATTTACTTTTGACCACGAGGAGGTACCTCGGGAGCTCCCACTGTCTTGCATATTTACTTTTGGGACTACGAGGTGGTACCTTGGAGGTTCCCCTGTCTTGCATATTTACTTTAGGTACTACGAGGCGGTACCTTGGGAGCTCCCCCTGTCTTGCATATTTACTTTTGGGACTACGAGGCGGTACCTCGGGAGCTCCCATGTCTTGCATATTTACTTTTAGGAATACGAGGAGGTACCTCGAGAGCTCACATGTTGTGCATTTACTTTTGGAACTACGAGGTGGTACCTCGGGAGCATCCCTGTTGTTTATACCTGTTGTATTGTGTTGGATTTTCGTACAACGCTCTAAGGATTTGAAATTACTATTATGTTTTAATTTAATAAGTTTTAAATCCAAATCAGTAGCTTATGAGATGCTTTATTTTAATTGAAATGTCTTCACTCAAACTATTTAAAAAACAAATTTATTTTTTTGTTGATTTCTTACTTGATTTAAAAATTGTAACCTTACTTTATTGAAAATAAATAGATCGTGCGGATTTTATATATTGATATTTTTGGCACGTGAGTTATCTGTGCGGTTATGATAGAAATATGGGCACCAGGTGCCGTGAAAATATGAAAGTGGGTTGAGACCCGTATTTTTATGATTATGAATAAGGTGTCGCAAGGTGACTTTCATTTGAAAGAATTATATTCAAAAATATCATTTGAAAGAATTATAGTGAAGGATATTTATTGGAAAGAATTATATTCGAAAGATATTTATTTGAAGGGAGTATATTCGAAATATATATTTATTTGAAAGGATTATATTCTAAAGATTTTTATCTGAGAAACTTATATTTGAAAGATTTATACTTGAAGTACTTACATTTGAAAGACATGTATTTGAAGGACTTGATTAATTGGTTGTATCTGTGTTCCTTATTCGTTTGAGCAATATTTATGGTGTTCTTGTTGCCTAGCTGTTTATATCACTTGTTGATTATTGTTGTTATCACTGCTATTGGCTTCCTAATATTTTTATACTATATTGCACAGGTTACTAGACTAGTGAGTGTCTCGATTGTACCTCGTCACTACTCCGGCAAGGTTAGTCTTGATACTTATTGGGTACCGACTTTGGTGTACTCATACTACACACTTTTGTGCAGAGCCAGGTATTGGTGATATCAGAGTCGGGCAGAGTTAGAGTGTGATCACAAGGAATCAAGGTAAAGCTGCTTGGCCGTCACAATCCCTTGGAGCCTTTCCATTTTATTGTACTCTCAACTTTTATTCGAACAGTAGATCAGTACATATATTCGGTTAGAGTTCGTGACTAAGTGTTACCAATCCTGGGAGGTTGTATTACTATTTCCGTTGTTGATTTTGACACTTGTATTAAATTCTATTTTTAAGAATGGCTTGAATTGTTATTCTGGTCGGCTTACTTAGTCTTACAGACTAAGTGCCATCACAATGCCTGTGGTTGGATTTTGGGTCGTGACATCTGAAACCCTAATCATTTACCCTTGAACGGCCGCCCCTCTTTCCCAAAACTCTCTCTAATCTCTCAACCTCCCCACACCCGTTAATCCCAAATCCTTGCACAAATCGGTGCATGGCCACAAAATTAAACCTTACAACAGTCAATCTTTCTCTTACAACCACGAATCCCCCCTGATTATTTCCTCTTTCATCAATGAGATTCGAAATCCCAAAATCAGAAACCCTAGACTCGTAAATAAAACTTTAAATCGTCCGAGTTCGTCTTATGTTCTTTCAAATCGGAAGCATGCATGAAGGTTTCACAGGATTCATTATTGTTATTTGATGTCCAGAGGTCAAATGTAGTGACCTCTAGACATTGAAACTTTGACCAATGGTTTTTGGTTTCAAACGGTCGACTCTTATCAGGTAAATCCTTTTCCCTATTTTCCTTACGGTTTTCACCTCTATTGCTATCGTCATTCACCCCAGCGTCACACCTCACTATTCTTTGAAATCAATCGGAACCCTAGACTTGAATGACACTATAAAAAGGTCCATTCAATGCCTTCACCTAACATATAATCTTATACCATATGAAATACGAAAAGAAAGAAATAAAAGGTAAAATATAAGGTTTCCTAACTCTTTACTGTTTTCTTTTCCGATCCTGAGTTTGCTCATTGTACTGATCTTGAGTATTGGATCATTAAACGGCTGGTGAATCACTCTCGCTTGGTTTGCTGCCCGATAGAATGTCAATGTACACTGACCCTCCCTTTCTTTTGGTTATATGTGTTGTTATGTGCTTACCATGTCTTCTTCTGTTCATTATCTTCCATTCATGACATACGTTAGTATTTTGTGACTGATTATTATGTTATGCTCTTATATGTTTTTCTTATTGTTTGAGTTAATCATTTCCTGATAATTTGTGTTACTATGGCTTATTAATCTATGTAATGAAACTCATGACTTAACTGGATAAATAGTTTTTATAGTGAATGATATGAATTTTGCCGAGCCTTTGTCATTATTTAGAGATCTTTTGATGATCCTAATTGTGCTTCTTAAATGTAATGCCATGTTTAGTTAGCTTGATCAAGTTGTGCTCTTAGACACTCTTGATGTCCTGTTGAGGGTTGAGAAATGTTACAATTGTGCTATATTGGTTCTTGTTAGTAATGGTATACCATATGTTAATGTGTCTAAAAATGATTTCTATCGTGGTATTCATGTCATACCATTTAACATGTCTGCTTGAACTGAGTAATCTGCTGCTAAAACCATGCATGCCCTACTCGTTATTTCTGTTGCTTTGTGTATATATCTACACATGATTTTAGTAGGTGTCTTGTCATAGCTTCATCATTATCTCGCCGGGGTTAGGCTCGACACTTACAAAATATATTGTGTCGATTGTACTCATGCTACACTTCACACTTCTTGTGCTAATATTGGCATTGGTCCTAGTGGTGTCTAATGGTGCTTTTGCTCGAATCATTACATCGGAGACATGATCTTGAGCTAGAGCTACACGCGTTCGCATTCCCTGAAGTACCCATCTATTTCTATCTTACTGTTTATTTTGTTCAGTTGTATTTTGCTCAAACCATACTTGTAGACTTCATGTTGCTCATGTACTGGTGACTCCATATTTCTGGGTTTAGACTAGACCGTATAATATTATGGGTATTATCTTATGAAATACAACTTTACTATTCGTTAATAACTGTTATCCCTCTATTTTAAATTGTTAAAAAAGTTTATTGGTTATCTAATGTTGGCTTTCCTGGCAAGTTGATGTTAGGCGTCATCACGACCCCGAGGTTGGGAATTCGGGTCATGACAGACACGGTGCAACAAGGTGGTGCTAAGGAGGTGGATATTGGTGATGATGGTGTATGGTCGGATATGTGTTCCTAATGTTGATGGCTTGAGAGTGTTGATACTTGAGAAGTCTCATAGCTTGCGGTATTCTATTTCATCAATGTGCTACGAAGATGTACCATGATTTGAATCGGCCTTACCGTAGAGGAGGAAGAAGAAGGACATTGTAGGGCATTTTTCGGTATTTGAACTGATAGAAGGTCAAGTAAGAGCATAAAAGACCGGTGGCTTGCTTCAGAGGTTAGAGATACCGGAGTGGAAACGAGAGCGCATCAATATGGACTTTGTGGTAGAACTGTCATGGACTTTGAGGAAATTTGATGTTGTTTTGGTACTTATGAACAGACTGTACAAGTCTGCTCATTTAATTAAGGTCATGACTTCCTAAACTTCGGAATAGTTGGCTAAGATCTACATTAGAGAGATTTTCCACTTGCATGGTGTGCCTATTCTATCTTCTTAGATCGGGGCACTCAGTTTACATTGCACTTTTGGAGAGTTGTTCAATATGAGTTGGGCACCCTGGTTGAGCTGAGCACTGGATTTCACCCCCATACAGATGGGAAGTTTGAGCAGACCATTCAGATTTTGGAGGATATGTTGATGGCATGTGTTATTTATTTCGGAGGTCAGTGAGGTCAGTTTCTACCATTAGCGGGGTTTGCATACAATAACAACTACTAGTCTAGTATCAAGATTGCTCCGTGTGAGGCCTTAAATGGGAGGATATGTCATTCTCTAATTGGTTAGTTTGAGTATATGGAGGCTAGGTTGTTGGTCACTAATTTGGTTCATGAAGATTCTGAGAAGGTGAAGTTTATTCTGGAGCGACTTCGTATATCAAAGTCCAGGCTGAAGAGTTATGCTAATATGAATGTTCGTGACGTTGTTTTCATGGAGGGTGAGAAGTTTCTTCTTTGAGTTTTGCCTAAGAAGAGCGTGATGAGATTTTGGAAGAAAGGGAAGTTGAGTCCTCGGTATATTGGTCCATTTGAGGTGTTAAAGAGGGTTGGTGAGGTAGCTTATAGAATTGCTTTGCCACCCATCTTGTCAGAAGTTCATCCGGTGTTTTATGTTTCCATGCTTCAGATGTATTGTGAGGATCAGTCACATGTGTTAGATTTCAACTCGGTGCAGTTGGATGAGAATTTGGGGGTATGAAGAAGAGGTAGTAACCATTTTGGACAAGCAGGTTCAGAAGCTGAGGTCGAAAAATATGCATCAGTGAAGGTACAATGGAGAGGTCAACCGGTCAAGAAAGCGGCTTTGGAGATCGAACATGATATGCGGAGCATATATCCTAATATTTCGGCATCCTAGGAATGATTCTAAACCCCTTTGAGGATGAACATTTGTCTTAGAGGGGGAGAATGTATTATAGGGGAAGAATGTAACGACCCAGCCGTTCGTTTTGCATATTTGAGCCCAGTTTACCCATTTGATGTTTGCTATATGCTTGTTTGTTATTTTGTGACTTGTGGGGATGTTTGGTTTATTTTGGGAAGGTTTGGAGAGTGAATTGGAACACTTAGTTCTATTGTTGGAAGCTTAAGTTGCAAGAATTGACAAATATTTAACTTTTGTATAGATGACCTCAGAATGGTGATTTGATGATTCCTATAGGTTTGTATATTTTGAACTTGTTCATATACTCGAATTTAGATTCTGTCACGACCCAATTTCCCCTCCGTTGGGTATCGTGACGACACCTTGTAACGACCTGACCGGTTGTTTTGAGATCCTGTGCGTCGTTCAGTAGTTGGGAGTCATGAACAGCTTCATTTCGGGTATTGTGACTTGTGGGTATTGTCAGAGTTGAAATTCAGGGGGTTCGGGGTTAAATTGAAAGGAAAATTCTCATTTCAGAAGCCTTAAGTTGAGGAAATTGAGTAAGACTGGAATTTTGAGTAAACTGTGATGACCCAAAAGGTCATCTTATGTAAATTTAATTATGACTCTGTTCCGAGGCCCTGAAAGCCTCCGTCAATCTCACCTCGATGTGTGTGCGCAGCCCGGGCGCGTAGCCGGGAAGCCTTTATGTGGAAATTTGATAAAGAGTTGAATTTATGATAAGTAGTTGAATAAAGTTGACTTTGGTCAACATTTTTGGTGAACGGACCCGGATTCGTGATCCGACGGTCCCAGAAGGTCTGTAGGAAAATATGGGACTTGGGCATATGCCCGAAATCGAATTCCGAGGACCCAAGTCCGAGAAATAAATTTTTTAAAAAATTATTTTATGAAAATATTAAAGGCTTATGAAAAATGAACATTGATGTAAAACCTGTGCGGCCGGGCCCGTATTATAATTCCGGAGCCCGGAACAGGTTCAATATGTGTTATTTAAGTTATCTGTGAAATTTTGTAAGAAACAGACTTGATTTGACGGGTTTCGGATCAAAATGAGAAAATTGGAGTTAATGAAGTTTTGAGCAGTTTTAAAGAATTTGAAAGTTGGCTTGAAATGTGATTTTATGTTCCCGAGGTCCGAATGAAATTCCGAGACCGGGAATAGTTCCGTTATGTCATTTATAACTTGTCTGCAAAATTTGAAGTCATTTTGAGTAGTATAGGCCGGTTCGGCGCATTGAAGTGAATTCTAGAATTTCTTAAGTTGATTCAATTTGGTTTTGGAATTTAATTTTGAGTAAACGACCTCAGAATCAGGATCCGAAGGTTCCAGCAGGTTTGTATGAATATTTCGTACTTGGGCATATGTCCGGATCGGGATTTGGATAACCCGAGAGCGTTTCAGTGTATATTGTGGAAGTCAGCATTTTTGAAGAAATTTCCTAAGTTTGGCTTGAAGCGCATTTCAATGATATTGATGTCTGTTTGGGATTCCGAGTTTGGGAATAGCTCCGTATGGTGATTCGGGAGTTGGGAGCGCGCTCGGAAGTGAATTCGGATGTCCGGATGTCATTTTGAAGTCATTTGGCTAAAGATAGAAATTTGAAGGTTTTTGAGAAGTTTGACCGAGAGTTTGACTTTTTGATATCGGGGTCGGATTCCAATTCCGAAAGTTGGAGCAGGTCCGTAATGTCGAATATGACTTGTGTGCAAAATTTGGGGTCAATCGGACGTGATTTGATAGGTTTCGGCATCGGATGTAGAAGTTGAAATTTCAAAGTTCATAAAGTTTGAATTTTAGTGCGATTCGAGATTTCGGCGTTGTTTGATGTGATTTGAGGCCTCGAGCGAGTGTTTTGGGACATGTTGGTATAATTGGTTAAGGTCCCGACGGCCTCGGGTGGATTTCGGAAGGTTAACAGAATGAATTCGGACAAAAAAGAAGAAGAAAAGAATGCTGGTTCTGCAGATTTTGGACAGCAATTAGTGCACGAGGAGCCTACTTTGGAAGCTTATATATCGAAATCTACTTTGGAAGCTTAAAGATCGTCGAGTCTAGTTTCTAAATCCTCAAACCGTTTGTTATTTGGATATTTCGACAAGAAGTGATGGGTGTCTTAACATAAGGTGTTCAACAAGGGAATTTTAATAGGATGTACAACCTGTACATCACAAGTACAAGGTACAACCAGGTGAAACATGGGCAGATTCTTTAAACACGAATTTGGCCCATTTTCTTCATTTCTTTCATTTGGCTTAGATGATTTTGGAGAGCATTTCAAGGGGTATTTCATCAAGCATCAAAGGTAAGGTGTTTTCTACTTATTTTCAAGTTGAATACAAGATTTATTACATAGATTTGATATGAAAATCGGGGGGAAATGTGAGAATTTGCTAAGAAACCTAGAATTTAGAAAATGTGGTCTTTTGCCACGATTTGAGCATGAATTTTTGAAGTAAATTGTATAATTGAATTAGTAAAGCTTCGGGTAGAGATTTTCTTCAAGAAATTTCGAGGTCCAGGCACGTGGGCCCGAGAGCATTTTGGTCATTTCATTGAGCCGGGCTGAGGAACTTTGTAATTTGAATTGGTTATGATCTATTGAGTATATTTTCATTGAATTATCGTTATTTGGATAGTTTGGGAGCGTGCGCATCCATTTTTAGTCGTCGTAGAGGCTTGGAAGCCGGTGATGAATCTTCGGAGCGAGGTGAGTCTCCTTTCTAACCTCGTAAGAGGGAAATTGTCCCTCTAGGTAACCTTGTTTGCTATGTGATCTTGTTTGGGGGCTACGTACGCACCGAGTGATGAGAGTCCGTATGTAGTGGCTATTACTGCTTCGTCCGGGTAGTTAGGACACAACATGTTCATTGTTTTTCCCTGTTATAGCATAGATATGACTTGTATACTTGTGTGATCGGTATTGTTGTATTTGAACGTTGTGATACTTGGATTGACTTAAGAGTGATAAGAGAATCACGGGATGGGATCAGGCCGTACGCCACGGTGGAGTGATGAGAGTGATTACACTATGGGATCGGGCCGTACGCCACGGCGGAGTGATGAGAGTGAATTCATTATGGGATCGGGTCGTACGCCACGGCAGAGTGATGAGAGTGAATTCATTAAGGAATCGGGTTGTACGCCACGACGGAGTGATGAGAGTGATTAAACTTTGGGATCGGGTCGTACGCCACGGCGGATACAAGACTTGCTTGATTTCCATCATTATTTGGATACCTCTTATTGATGCATTTCGATGTTTATTTGTCTTACATGCCTACTATTTTCCTTATATCCTGTCTATTATTATTACTGTTGGACCTTAGTGAGTATCGAGTCGACCTCTCGTCACTACTTCTTC